>JAOVVB010233805.1:0-23768 GCA_028570985.1 Heterobranchus longifilis
GGAGTTGGAGCTTCTCCATTGGCTGCTGCTCTTTCAAAATGATTCAGCGCGACAGTCGGTTCAGTACACAACAAACAAATATTACTGGGACCACGACAGATTACACATTATAGACAACAGTGACTATCGCTCTAACAACTTGGCCACAACTAAGCACATTGACCATACACGGTCCAGCAACTAGTCTTTTTTAGACAACTAGTCTAAACACAATTTCTGCCATTTCTAATTTGTGCAAAACAACCTTGTACCACAACTACACTTTTTCATCCAATCTTCACTACATTTAAGACATGACATATTTGGATGAACCCCAAAATGTATTTTAAGATCCATACTGGTTTCCTGTAATTGGGTGCCAAATTATTTTAGGTGTGGCCTATTTGAAATAACTTGCATTGCGTAATGGCAGACAAATCTTCTGGTTGCACATCTGCACAAAATGTGATGTTTTTAAATTTTCAATCAGACTCAAATGACCCAAATGATTGTCTATTATTAACTGTATTCAGATGCAGCTGTGAATAGTTTCTATTTTTAAAATGGCACATTTAGAGTTTGGTTTTGATCAAGTATTAAAAAAGGTATTTAGGTCAAACAGCAGCCTGTTTGCATCAGCGAGATATTTTTAGTCTTTCCAGGATCGCCCTTCCAAACAAACATCTTGACGAATGACTTCAATATACACTTAAAGCTTCAACATGCTGTCGTTTGGTCGAGGTTTGGAAAAGAGAATCCAAAGAACTTACCCACAGCCACCATGCCATCCTCCACATTGCCAGACATTTCTCTGCAGATGCTCTTCTCAATGTCTCTCCCACACATCTGCTGGTACTCCTGGAACACTAATAAAGACAAGAATCACAGACGAGTCAGTTACAGTCATAATATTTGAAAACGTGAAATATCTAATAAAAAGGTCAACGAGTGCAGTTACGACACTGGAAAAGCAGAAGTCATATGGTGAGGGAGGGAGAGAAATAATCTTGTGGAAGTTACACACCTGCACGAAGGTGAGGCTTGCTGCGAGCACACAGGATGGCATTAAACTGAGACTCATCAGTTCCAACTTTATTTTCCCCGGCAGCATACAGTTTCTGTCGCCCCCACACAGACACACAAATATTAAAAGAGGAACATCATAAGGCTTGTTAATTACTATAGAATAGCTACTAAGAATGTTACAACATCAAACCATGGTAAAACCGGTACCTGAGCATCCTGTTTGGCCAGGGAGACGTCAACAGTCTCTCTTTCATCACGATTTCCCTAGATAGAGTAAGATATGCTGTTACGTGGGCGGAGTACACTGGCAGAGTCGATACTTAAAGTTCACATGAGCTGGAATCTGTTTTGAGAGAGCTCATTATGAATCAGCAGCTACCTGACAGAGAGAGACCAGGAGTCTGCGGAAGTGACCGGAGGTGTCGCTGCTGATGGCGTCCTCCAGGCTCTTCCCGTAATCTGAAAGGGAGGCGTGGCTTGTTTTAGGAAAATACATTAATTTGCATAATATTTGCATTTTGTTTAGACTCTACTTTTCCACAATCCATTTTCCAAGTACAAATAAAAGGGTAGTTCGTTGCACAACCTAAAATCAAAACACAAATGTTTAACATGCCTCAACTACTATAACTTTCAAACTGATTTGCAGGTTTTTTAATACTAACACTAGAATGACTAATACTCGACCATCAGTAATTTCACAATGGATGAAACAAGGGCCTATGTTGTGTTTTGAATAATGATCAGATAAAATGTTTTTATGTATATACAGTACCTCAAATGTATATGGTCATCAAATTATTTTTCTTTTGTTTTTAAATATTTTTTTTTAATCGAGCCAAAAAAGATTATACATACAATTAATGTCCATTTACATTTATATGAAAGAATTATGAAATGATATCCATGTACACTCTCAGATATACTGCAGATGATATAAAAGATATATGATTGTATTTTGAGATTAAAAAAGAGAAAGGAAAAGATAAAATAAATGTTTATATACTAAATACAGTAGACATAATTTGATCTAAATCTAAGGATAGAATTAGGGTTTTTTTTGGCCTTAGATCTATCTCTGTTTTAAATATATATATATAGGGTGGGTTAAAGACAATATAATTGAAAAATATGTGATTCTTTTTTTTTTTACAAAATGATGAGAACTCACCAGCTTTGTAGATTCTGGTGATTTCCTGAATCTCTGCATTGGAGCGTGATGAAAGAATCTCAATCAGACAAGCTTCATCAGTTCCTGCACCCTGCAAAAATATAGAAAAGCCTCAGAAAGACATTCAAAGACGCACCTGCTTTATAGAGTAAAAATGGTGAACAGTCAGAGGTCAACAGCCATGACTCAAAAGTCTCAACTTGTCTGGCCTTCACTTGCATTTAGAGAATCTTTGCTCTTATTTTCCGATTACATGATGAGTCACCCAATGCGGTTTGGACAAAAAAAAATAAATGTAAGCATCTGCTGAGACAACAACTCGAGCTTCCAACCTTTATAGCCTCTCTGAGCTCAGATGCATCAAACTGTGCAGGGGTCTTCATCATAGCAAGAACCAGATTCTCAAAGTTTCCAGTGAGCTCAGACTTGAGATCGTGGACTAAATCCTGAGAAGAAAAACACAAAACAAAAAACCATGAGAGCAAGGTCGACCTAGATATAGTCGCAATGCAGGGTCAGTGAGAAGCAACAGATTAGAGGATGCATTTCAACTGTAGAAAAAAAAATCTGGAACAAAATGTACCTTTCCATAAGTTGTTTTATAGGCTGCTACCATGGGAACCCTCTGCTTGTTGGTACGACTTCCCAGAAGTTCAATGATGGCGTTTTCATCGGTGCCTGTTCAAAATATTTTTTCAGGGTGAATTTATGATTGAGGACTGAACAAATAAAATGCTCATTAATGTTGAGTGACATTACTTTTATTCAAGTGAAGCCTATTTACTCACCAAAACCCTTCATAGCTTTTCGAAGAACCTCAACATCCCTCAGTGGATCCGCCCCTGGAAAGTCTTTTATAGAACCCCTGTATCCTTTCTATATATAAATAAAAAAAACAAAATATAAAGATAAAATACTGCACAGTAGCTGTATGTGCATTGGAACATATTTTCAGAGAAGTCTCAGGATGACAACAAATGCATCTTACAGGAATGGCAGGTGCCTGAGGATTGGACGGAGCTCCACTTCCATATGCAGGCATCGAGGGGTTGGTCGCGGGGGCTCCGGGGTAACTTGGCATGGGCTGGCCTGGGGCGGGGCCCCCTGAGTATCCCTGCTGAGCCCCTCCTGGCTGCAAACAGAGGACAGCTGTAAGTGCTAAGTCCACGCTGACACTTCATATGGACCAAGTAAGGTTTAAGTAGGAGATAAGGTGATTTAAGCAAATAAGAGATTTAGCTGAAGTCGCTCCATATGTTAATACTGATGTGGCACGCAGAGGTGAAGAGTGAGATAAGAATGTATGTACCGCTCCATGGCCGCCTGGTGCTGCACCCCAGCCTCCACCTGCAAAGAAAATATTGACATAATAGTCAAAACACAATTCATTTAAAGAACAAATGCGATATAAGTATATACTTAAAAGTCTCACCTCCTGGAGGCATGGAGGGATAGCCCCCTGCTCCGGACTGTGCCTGGTATCCTCCTGCCTGAGGGAAGCCTCCAGCTGGGGCAGGGTAGCCTCCTCCGGCCTGGGGAGGGAAGCCCCCTGCCGCTGGAGGGTAGCCGCCCGCTGCGGGAGGGTAGCCGCCCGCTGCGGGGGGGTAACCACCAGCCTGAGGTGGGTATCCGCCTGCCTGTTGGGGGTAGCCTCCCCCGGCTTGAGGGTAGCCGCCTGCTGCAGGAGCGTAGCCACCTGCCGCTGGGGGGTAGCCGCCTGCTGCTGGGGGGTAGCCACCTGCTTGGGGTGGATATGCCCCTGGTTGAGGAGGGTACCCGCCCCCTGCTTGTGGGGGGTAGCCACCCCCTGCTTGTGGTGGGTATCCGGACTGAGGAGGGTATCCTGGGTAGCTCATCTTCAGAACCTGGAGGTGACATGACGTTGTTACCATGATGTATGAGAGCCACCATATGGCTCTTTTTGACCACAGCTTTTAAGGATTTTTTTTCCATTTCCAGAGACATTTAGGTTTAAATGTCATTCCTGAGCCACCCTGTCCCCTAAAATGTCCCTGCTCCTGTGGTAGTTTACTTTTCAATAGTCCAGGAACTACATGACGTGGAGGGCGATGATGAAGTACCAATGGTCAACATAAGGATTATGACTACAACAGCATGTGTGCAGCATTCACTCAGACTTTAAACAAGCATTCACTATTGTTGTCTCTATAGGTGTTCCTTCATTTATATAATTTGCTCAGTGTCCATTGTTTTTCTGATGTGGTAAAAGGGACTTTAAGTCCCTGATTTACTTCCTGGAGTAGTTACCCAACTATTTGGCCCGTTTTTGTAATGCCATGACTTAATTAGTTTAAGTTTATAATAGTTTACTAAATAATGTTTAAACAACCTAAAAACCCTGAATCCAATATCAGCAAAAATGTCATAATAATTCTTAGAAAAAAAACAATCATCTACTATTAGTATGGGATTTTAAAACATAAAAAATAATAATAAATTGGTACCACGCACACCCTCACTGTGCACCAGTGACCCTAAGCCCACTTCGTGTCATCGTAATAAAATACTCTTCCCTCCACCCACAACTTCTGTAAGTTAATGAATGAGCTGCAACTTTAGAAATGACTTCACTTGAGTGTCTTGCAGATTACACTCCACAGGCCGTGGTTTGACCACATTTCTATTATGACGATAGAAACCCAGCACTTCTGCCTAGATCTCTAACATACGATGAAAATTGCATTCTGATTGTTTTTGACAGAGTTCAAGTTTTCCTTCCTCTTACTCAACCACCATTTTCCAGTTACACATTGTGGATCCCCATTTCATAAGATCCCAACCATTTAACTGTTTAGCTGCCTCTGTGTCATCCCAGAACTCGGCAAAATACAAATTATAGCTGCAGGTCTGTTAGCTGTAATGAGCCATGTAGCAGAATGTAAATAGATGTTTTGGTTTATGTGCACACAAGAAATAATTATGTTTCTTGTTGTTGTTGTTGTTGTTGTTTTTATTTTTAACAAAGTGAGACCTAGAGGCTGTGCAGGGCTAGCTCTGTAGAGGGAAACAAAGACATTCAGATGTAAAAAATAAAATAAAATAAAATAAAAAATACATTTATTTAGAGCTAGTTTTAGTAAGTTAAGTAGTTATTCTGAATTAAAAGATGAACCATAGGGTTCTTTAGGCAGACACAAACGCAGAGGTGACTTCATGAAGGGCGTTTGATTGTTGACATTTCCCTGTAGCTTTCCGTCTATGGTTTAGTTTGGACCCTTGTAGGCACTGGTGAGCCTTGTAAATACCAGTGTTTCCACCACATCACACATTTAAGACCATAGGATGATATAGACTATAAATAGAATGTCCGTCAGACTTCTTGATTTCTACAGCAAATCAGAAACCAACAGATTGCTACGGTTATGTTGATAATTTGTAAAGCGCCAGTATGTGTTTTTACGAAGGGCCCTCGAAAGCAGCAATAAACCCCAATGTGACAGAGAAGCACAGGCCTGTTTTATCAACTTGCAAACTGACGTTAGCTGCAATGCTAAAAAATTACAGTAGCCTACTCTTATCTGTCAACGATATAGGCTACGCCCATATGCTATAGAACATAATGTTAAATGTCAAGCTAACATCTGACTTGATGTCCAGGAGTTTCCGTTACATAATACTCCCAGACGAAGTTCGCATTTAGCATCCAGAGTAAACACATAAGTTACCGGGAATGACGATAAATTAACGCTAGATACAGTTAAATTTAGGCTACAAGTGCGCCATTTTAAGACTTTTACGCTGAAGAAACATGTTGCTGTTGAATACAAACACCGACTGTCTGTTTAATTAGGCGAGGCTAATTTCCTACATTCCACATCAAGCTAACAGACGCCGCTGATTTTATCCAAGTACCGTTTGTTGAACTTCGCTGTCGCGTGAAACGCATTGAAATACTGCTATTTCGCGTGCATTTACAGTCAAAAACAAAATATTTGGGGTAACTTACTTATCAGCTACGGACCTGAAATCCAGGAAGAGACTAGAGAGCAGCAGAGAGAGAGATAGCCCCGGCCGGACGGAGGTGGGTGGGTCCTCAGCATTGTTTCCGTCCTGCAGCACTAACAGCCTTTGCCCCGTTATTATGCACACAGAGGATAAGGCCTGATTCAGTCATTTTCAACACAGTGGACACTGGCATATTATCAAGTGATTCAATTTGTATCATGTGGATAATTAGTGCACAATTTAGTTTAACAGAAATAGTTTGTGGAACTTGATTCTGCTTCATAGCTAGGCCTATTTGTCATGGGGAGTAACTGTAATTTTTAATGTGGCAATTTAAATAAAATGCTATGTATTTTCTGTAGGCCTATAAGACAAATGTAATTTACATTAGAACTTCATTTTTGCAATGATCACATGACTTCTTTATAGGTTAAAGCGCCTGAAAACTTAAATGGCAATAAATACCTATACTTATTTTAATAGTCCTTGGCCTGAGGGCTAATGTGCAGTGTCCAGATATTTGAATTAGGCCTATGTTAAACACTCAGTATCAACAAAAAAACACTAGAGGGCAGCAGTCTACTTGTGGCCAAGACCAATACAGCCATGACCAAAACCAGCATGGCAGGCTGCAGCCTTCTGATTGTCAGTGTAATAAATCCCTGGGTGGTTTATTGTCAGTCTACCTGAGCATCGTGAAGTTATTTTTTTTAAACTAGGTCTATATACTCGGTTATATGATCTTTTAAAACATTATTATTATTATTTTTTTTTAATTGTGCTATGGTCTATGTATTTTTTAAATTATAAAGTGCACTGAGACCATTTTACATGGTAAATTTGACACTTTGAATACAATGTGATTTGATCTGAAGTGTGGGATTGTCCTTTTTATTTTATCGCTGTGTATGATTCATCTTAAATCTAACGAGGGAGACATCCATGTATTTCTCCATTTAACCTACCTCTGTTGTGCAATGCATCAGAACAAAAAAATAAAATAAACATAAAGGCATTCACGTATAGGCCTACATCAGGTTCTTGACAATAGCCTACAATCTAGACAGTCATACATTGTAAACAGTAAAAAAACAAAAAACAGAAAAAACTGCAACACTGATTTTTAAAGGACATTTTGCACCATATATAAGTCAAACAAAACAAAAAGACAACAACACAAAGTTTTTTTATTAAATATGTGCTTTCATAAAATGGAATAGGCCTAACTAATTAAAAATAAAGCATATTAATAACACAGGCCTATGTATCATTTTCAGTTGTTTCCCTTCCATTAGGCTATAACTCCTATAGTTTTAGATTACAGTAGTGTAGCTATAATGAGGGTCCCTCTCAGATATATGCTACCTGGTAGCCCACTGTAGCTAAACATGTAAAGAAAAGTTGAGCAGAAAGATGCAAACTCATGTTGGACCTCCTATCCGCTGTGACGCAGCACAGAGTCCTGGATGGAGCGCTGCCTCACGCGTCCCTCTGGCATTCAGGCTTTTGCGCTTCATGCTTCCACTCCCCCGTGACTGCTGTCCGGTGACTGGGGTCCTCCAGGGCTCCCCAGGTGAACACAGGGATCACACCCACAAAGCCGGAGCAAAGGGGGATGACTGAAAGAAGCTGTGTGATCCAGAAAACCCGGCGGTTCTGACGGTTCTGTTCGAAGAGGCGCAGTCCTCCAAAAAACAATATGATGTCTGCTATAGAGACTGGTGCCCCTGTGTACCAACCTGCACAGCTGCTCAACTGGGTCTATATGTCTTTGCAAGACACTCAGAGCAGCACTTTTGATGCGTTCAAAGCCGAATCGGACACTTCTCCTCAGGACATGAACATCTCCAAGCGCAGCGCAGCTGATCTGAGCGCCAACTATCTCAACAACTTCTTCCATCTGAGGAGTGAGGTAGAATTCATGTCATTACCCTGTCATAGCATGCTCATAATAATTAACACTTTGCATGGTAGTTTACAACATTCATGCTTTTTTTTTTTTTTTTTGTTGAAACTTCATCCACTCATTCATCTTTTTTTTGCTGCATGCCAAACATCTGAATATCATACACATATTTCACTCCAGGTTATTTTTGTTGCCCATACAGTAAACCTCACCTGCATGCCTTCGTTGGGTCTCACTGTGGTGAGTGGGTAGTACATGAATATGTGTTTTGTACCCTGGTATAGTGCCTGAGTGTGTTCAGACTGTTCTGGTGTCAGTGCAGCTGGAGGGGGGAATGGCAGGTTGAGAAAGACCTCTCACAAGGTTTTAAAAATGTTAGAGTTCACCCTGGCCGGCCTCTGCTTGGTCAGAGGAGCATGCTGTGCTCACTCAGTGGGGCTTGCTGCTGCTTAATTTAATACTAGCCCATTAAGGAAAAGTAAGGAAAATTGACACCAGTCATTAAAACGTGACCTTTGGTTAAAATATTGCCACAAAAAAAAAACAGAAACAAGGATTCAACAAGGATTGTACTCCAATGATGAAGCTAAAATAGTCATAAATGGAACGGAAATTCTCCAAGTACCACATACAAAATTCTTAGGGATTATTGTAGATGAAAGATTAAATTGTAAAAACCACATTAAACATGTATGCAATGCTTGGTATATTGTTGTTATAAGTTCCATCCATCCCTCTTCTCATTTAACTCTTTATTATAGTCTCATGTTCCCTTATATCAACTACTGCAATATTGTTTGGGCTGCTACATATCCATCATATCTTACTTCTGCCCTGTTTTCAATTGTATGCATTTTGTGCAAATACACTTAACTAAACTAAACAATTCAAGTGGCATACTGCAACTGCACACACAGACATGCAGCAGTTTGATGTCTCATGCAGAACATTACCCACGGCAATGTACATGTGCATCTGATCACAATTCTCTTTCTGTGGGGCCTTCAGAGTAAACAGCCAGTGTCTGCAGGCTGTTCCTCAAGTTTGCCCCTGCGGTGCCATAGCACCCGTCTCCTCCAGAGGCACAATGATGCTGATTGTGCCGTGCCAATTGAACAAGTTATAAGAAACGCATGACAAAGGCATTTTGTTCTGATGAGGAAATGGACACTATTGGCCTCACAGTAAATGCAGTAAAGGCAGCACATCTGCAGAATTGAAATAATGTTGGCTACTGTCAGAGACGCAAACAGGAGAATCAATCAGGGTGATGGACTGACATGCTGCCTGAAATGCTCTTTCATTGTAGAATTGCAACAATGATGTTCTTTTTCTTTTTATTTTCCTTCAGGCCTTGAACAACAATTTCTACAAGAGCTCCTCGCCCTATGGCTCCCTCAACAACATCGTGGACGGCCTGAGCTCTCTGGGAGACCATTTCTCAGACCTCTCCCTGTCCCCCGAGACACGCAAGCCCAGCAAAAGGCCGCCGCCCAACTACCTGTGCCACCTTTGCTTCAACAAAGGTCACTACATCAAAGATTGCCCTCAGGTGAGCCAGTCAGTGATGCTGTACATCAGTCAGGTGCAGAAACATGCTGCGTAGTGTGTGGGCTATTTGAGCCATCTATCAAATGCATCAACGTGTTTCAAAGAACATATGAGGTGCTGTCTGATGAGGTGAAAATCATGACATGACATATTTGATCTGATTCTCAGTTTGAATCCACAAGCTTCCACCTAGTTGTAGGTAGACCATTCATCCCTTTTAAAGGTCCCATATTGTAAAAAGTCAGACTTCCATGTCTTTTTTATTATAAAACAGGTCTAGGTGCTATATATATATAAATACTGTGAAAGTATCAAAACACTCGGAAAAATGCACAAAGCTGGTATTCAGAAACTGTGCCTTTAAACGAGCTGTCAGGACTTCCGTAAGGTTGTGATGTCATAACTATAGTAGGTCAGTACAGGTATATTCAGACAGACGGTATGAGAAAAATAATGTGTTTTTTTAAAACATTAAAGCATGTAAACATGTTCTAGTAGAAAAAACATGTTCTGAAAATTAGCATAATATGTCCCCTTTAAAAAATGTAATGGTATTAAAACTATGAATTCCAAGTTACAATATTATGTTTGTATTCTTGTTGTTTCAGTGTGAAACACATTCCTCAGCACATATTTGAGTTAGATGTACCACCATGGGTTGGTAATGAGCAGCAGATGCCAGATTGCATCTGAGTGCCGGCCTTAATGAAAGATGATAGGTTTCTTTGTGGAACTAGGCACGACCTCTACTCCAAACACGAGAAATATTACCACTGCTTTATGTGCAGCTGCGGTTCTCCATTGATCATGTTCAGAGGGAAATGCCTGACATTTGTTAGGTGTAATGGAAATAATCGCATGACTGATGGACAGGATGCGTCAAAGAAGCGAGATGCAAAAAGTAGAAATCCAATTAGTTGGTAAACGGTCAGTTTATACAAAGGAGTCTTATGAGACAAACAGAGGATTCACTAGTGCGAAAGCTGCAACATAATTCCAGAGATAATACCACTGAGTGATCTAATAGTATATAAAATGGAGCAGTGGAGGGTATATGCAGATATATGGGGTATGTCCATATGCCCAGCACATATACTGTCCTAATGAATATGTCAGAAAAGCCAAGTTTTATAGTGTTAAATATTATAATAGGGGGGTTACATCTAAAACATTAAAAGACGTTGGTGCAAAAGATAAACTAATTAGCGATAACATTTTTCATTTACATAGATGGCCGCATTTCTTGGTGTGTGTTGAATTCCTGCTGAGCTTGAAGCCACAGTTGGACACTTAAAATAAAATACACTTTTTTTACATTATTGCCGAGAGTTAAATGTGAGGAATGATACCTCTCTCACAGACACGAGTGGAATCAATCTTCTCATCTAACTCCCTGTAAGCAATTGAATAAGGAGCAGAAATGTAGGAATCTATCAGCTCACATCTGTCCTGGCCACAATTTGATCACTCTCTCCTCTAGTTTCATCTCTGAGAGCTTGTCACCTCCATCACTGCCAACACAGAGGAGATTGGTGCAGTGAACACAGACAGTAGAGGAATGTGAGGAATGTGGTGAAAATGACTTTCAGAGGGCTTATAGCTCTTAACATTTTCACATCTGTGCACACCTGGACTAACGTGGCAGAAAGCGCGTTACTGTCGGTTCGTCAGTTTCAGAAATATGTCAGAAAAAAGGTTCGAGAGAAGCTCTCAACCTCTTTCGAACTGTGAAACCAGCACGTTGATACGTATTTATTGAGTATAAATCATTCTTTAGGGCCTCTGTGATGTAATAACCTGACCAGAAGGGAAACCGTCCTTGAAACACCAGTTTTTGCACAGCATGTTTCTTTCAAATGAAGAATAAAGACGTATAAATCAAAGCATTGTAAAACGGAGTGGTATAAAACATCTTATTAGCAGCAATGAGTTTCATTGGACTGTTTGTTGCGGGCTTCCATAGCTGACTGATTTGCACTGGAGCTGCAGTGGACAGGAATCAAAGAATGTCACGGCTCAGTAAGATGAGAGAAGAAGCACACAGGAAGTGGGTGTGCAGGGCCTTTAACAGCCTCTCTCTGGGTGGAATGGGGCCCATGTCAACTCTAAAAGTCTGCTTCTTTGATAAAGAAACACATGGTACCTCAGTGGAAGCCTTAGGTGGTGAAAAATAAGGAGAAGTGCCAGTTGAGGTGGAGCCCATATGCATTTGAGTTGCAGCCTTACTTAAAGGTATTAGACATGCTATCCATGCTGTGCTCGGCATGTAAGTGGTAAACATCCTGTTGACAGCATAGTGAGGAGTTGGGTTACTTTCTTCACCAGAGGGTTAAGACGTCAAAGGATTACTCCGAGATATTTACGATTCTTCTTTGCAGCCACGCCCCTTAAAATGTGCAAAATCTGGAAACCATTTCTGCCGGATGGCTCTCTGCCGCTCTCGCTCTGCTTTAGAAAGATGATGTCAGATTTTATCATGTGTTACTAATATTTCAGACCCCATAGCGATGATTACGGCGGCGTTGTCATGACAAAAGGCCTCTTCAGTTGAACGTTCTCCTGAAGCTGTAACTAATGAACAAACTGCTTTTTGTTCTTGTTGGCTGGAATCTGAGGCATTTTTAGCTCTAGTCAACTGAAATACACACTGTTGGTACACTTCTGATGTCTTACTATCATGGATGGATTACCGAACAGGCCTACCTCAGGGGCCCAAAGTGTCAGGGGCCCCTCCTGACCTTCATCTACAACATGTCACTCAAAGAGACACGTGCCGACCAGGAAGAGACTCAACATGACCACAAAAATATATAATATGACTACAAAGAGACTACAAAGAAGCCAAAACAACTACAAAGAGATGCAAAACTGCTGCAAAGAGACTCACAACAACTATGAAAAGGGGCAAAACAACCACAAAGAGATTCAAAATGACTACAAAGAGACACAAAGAGACTACAAAGAAGCCAAAACAACTACAAAGAGATGCAAAACAGCTGCAACTATGAAAATGGGCAAAACAAACACGAGACAGAAAATGATTACAGAGACACAAAGCAAGCAACTACAAAGAGAATCAAAATGACCACAAAGAGATACAAAACAATTACAAAGAGACACAAAATGACCACAAAGAGACACTAAATGACTACAGAGACAAAATTACTATGAAAAGACACTAAATGACTACAAAGAGAGGTTAAACAACTATAAAGTGTCTTGCTACATAAGAGAGGTGGTGGGGCCTTTTGCATGCCAAGGGGCCCATTTGTCTCATAATCTGCTGATGCTTACTATGTGTTGGGTTGCAGAAATATGTCTTCTTTTCCAACTTGCCATTAACTTAGTGTCTTCATCTGAAAATCATCTGTCCTCTGTAACGTTTTCATTGTAAAACTGTTTCCATTTTCAACCAAGTAACCAAATGTGTTGCAAGTTTAATACCTTTCACCCCTTAACCCAGGGTCACAACATTTTAATGACCCGTTGCCAATTAAGTAGCTGAGCCCGGTTACTGTAAAGAGAATACAGTAGTGACAGTGTGCTGACAGTACATGGGTGTATGGTGGGAAGAGCCTGGGCTAAATAAGGAGAGCATTGTTTCTCCAGAGGGGCTGTGGAACCAAAGGTCAGGAAGTCAGGCTGTATTGTTCGCTCAGCTCTGCTTGGCTGCAGTCATCTCCGTCTCTCTCTGTCTCTGTCTATGCAGAGAGAGGAGCGGCTGTCGGACGGACACTCGTTTAAAGGGCCAGTGAGCAGCTGCCCAGAGATGTCTGCATCCAGAATGTGTTTTTGGAAACAGTGGGTAGCACAGGAAAAGGGTGTATGTCTTTACAGTTACAGTTTAATCAGGTTTGAATGGAAGGAAAAAGTCTGCTTTGATAATTACTTACTGGAAAGAGGAACTTTTGATAGTTGCTTGCAGATGGAGTTTCTTGATTTATATTTGGTCTTTGAAGGCTGAAACAGATATGCCTATTTTTAGTTTCGAGTTGCTGCAGTTAGTCCCTAAAATTACGATTTGTCGTCTTCTTTTTTTTTTTTGCATGGATTAAACAGGCAAGATACAAAGTGTTAATTTGTGGCTTTGGAAGGAGTCAGGCTGTTTCTACTCTTTGTGCGCAGCTAGCTGGCAGTAGCTTCATATTATGAGGTATAAACCTTCTTATCTTACTCTTGGCAAGAAATAATCATATTTCCCAAAATGTCAAACCTTTCCTTTAACATAAAATAATATCCTGCAGTTTTCAGTACTTCCCAGAGATTTATTTATTCTTCAGGCGGTAAAAAAATGCTACGAGACTCACTGCCATCTAACACCACAACATAAGAATAAATGAAATTCTTGTTGCATTCTTTAGCTGCTCTTTAAAGGCATCGCTCCCCATTTTGGGAAATATGGATGCTCACATTCTTGCTGAGAGTTAGATGAGAAGATTGCTACCACTCTCACTATACTATCAGTCTGTTAAATATGAAGCAACAGCCAGGAGATGGTTAGCTTAGCTTAGCATACAGACTGGAAACAGGAGAAACAGCAGGCCTCGCTATCAGCACCTCTAAAGCTCGCAAATCAACACCTTATATCCATACTAAAAGTTTTCTGCAGATATCTCGGTTAGTGATAATGCCATTAGTGTTGTGTTTTTGGACTGGGCACTATACTTCAGGTGGAGCATGGCCTGAATGTGTAACTGGTGAATCTCAAGCAACACTGTGTGATTACTGTTGCTTTGGTCCTTTTGTTTTCACTGCTGATAAACGTCTTATCTGTCCTCAGTGTGCTGTCTGTTGCTTTTGGCCGGCTCATCTGCTGAGGAGGATGAGTAAGATAGAGGAAACCCTGGTATGTGGGGTAGATATAGACTCCCACAAACAGTGGCTGTCATCAAAGCTAAAGAACATATAGGAAAAGAATGTAGGCCTAGAGCTCAGTTTTTACATGGTTGCATGTTTTCAAGATAAATCACTATTGTTGTCCTGGAGGATTGGGTCATTGTGGATTACAGAAGGGAAGGAAAGGGAAATGAGGGTGAAATGTTAAGTTTCCCGCTCTGTGGCTCTAAATATATCACATCTTTAGTCATACATCATTTGTACCTTGTTACCTGTCAAAATCAACGTTATTCTTGAGGTCCAAAGTTCATTTAATTGACTTTTCAGTTGACGAAACGATCTCATCCGAGATTGCTCCGTGGTCATGGATTTATAGATGTTCAAATTGACATTTTCTTTTTTCTTCTTGTTTTGTGTTTACAGAATAGATCCATTCATCAGTGATTGTGTTGTCTCCTAATGCAGTTGTTGGTGATATACAAACTACATTTTCAGATATGTGGGAGCTAAAACACATTTTCAGATTTTGGGTTCCAAACCAAACCTTGGGTTTTAGGGGTAAAATATCAAATTCTGGATTTGGGGGCACTATATTATATTTGGGGATTCTGACTAATAACACATTTGCTGAGGCACAAGATTAAATAATAGTATTTGGGGGTGTCATACTAAATTTAGGGATTATAAAAAGTATTTTATAATCAGTTTCAGGGGTGCATACAGAATTTATGCTCTTGTGTTCTTGTGCACAAATTAGATTTTGCCTTCTTGAATCTCTCAGCTGTGTTTTGAAGTGAAGTTGGGAATATTGTGCTATTGCATTTCTTGTTTGTCTGCCAGCCCACCTGCCTCCGTCACTCAGCCTTTGTGAAACATAACTCCAGTTTACAGCTGTGCATGTCGTCAGCGGGCCCACTGGAGCTCAGTCACACTCTGGATGGAGCAGAGTGTGTATTGGTAGATAATCCTCCTTCTATGAAAGCACCACTGTGCGTGAAATAGATGCTGAGAAGAATAATGTCTGTGAGGAAATCATTCTGCTAGTTTTAAACGCTCTGCACGCTCTGAACAATGGGATTGATGTGAGATTGAAAATCTGGAATGCCATGTGGGGAAATAGGAAACCAATCATTCGCTGTTTGGCCTCCAGTTGTTTTTTATCTAATCATATTTGTTTTGGAGAGGGGGAAGGTTAATCCATTCAGTATTTCAGATGTGCAAGATTTGCAGAAAGGCTGTGTGGAAGGATTACAGCTTCATATACGTTAACTGTGACTTAACTGTCATCACAATCTAATGTGTCCGTCAATGTAATACTTCAGATAAAGACGCATTTTCTGACTATTTTACATTTGCTTCATGACAACTGTGACATATAATCCAAGAGATTATCCACATCTACTCATGTATTCTGATTAATTTCTGCATTATATTTGAAGTATATCTATATATCAGGACATTTGTTTCAAACATAAAGTATCTGTCACATCATGACAAAGACAGCCTTCTGAGTCTCTTCACTTTAAAGGTCCCATATTGTAAAAAGTGAGATTTCCTTGTCTTTTTAAAAAAAATTTATTATAAAGCAGATCTAGGTTCTATATAAATACTGTGAAAGTAACAAAACGCTCAATCCACAAAGAAATGCACACAGACTGTATTCAGACTAAGACTGAGAATATGCCTTAAAACGAGCCGTCAGGACTTCTGTAAAGTTGTGATGTCACAACTATACTATATATAGGTAGAAAGTAACGCTACAATGCCGTTACAGTCGTTCCCCAGCTGCAATGACGGTACAGAGATACTGAAAGAGCAGATGCAGAAGACCCGGAAACACTGACCAATCAGAGCAGGCTGATTGGTCATGATATATTCTAGTAGAAACCCAAAATACAAGCATCATCCTGGAAATTAGCATAATATTTCCCCTTTGAATGTATACACACCATAGACTACTTTGGCCACTTTTAAAACCAACAAATGCAAAGTAGAGTTTCAGTCATATTTGGATGTCGGACCACAACTATTACTCATAGCTTGTTTTATCCGACCAACACTCCAGAACCCAAATCTATTTATTTTACGATGATATAAAACAAAGAAAATCCTGACTGAATCCTTGATTATTGTTACCAATTACTCATAATCTTTTCACCTCTCTTTCTTTTCTTCTCTCCCATAAAACAATTCTAATCATTCTGAAACTCTCTTTAAGGAACATCGAAAGTCGTCCATTTGTTGTTTCAAACCCTCCTGGAGATAATTAATTTCACAAGATAATGAAAAGTCACTTAAATCAACACAGGAGTCTTTAAAACATAGGAGACCTATTGCTGTGGATTTCAGTCCGGGCAGTAATGTGTTGTTTTGCTTTGGTAACAGCTGGGCTTCTCCCTGATGCTGCGGGGGTCTGATACAAATTAAACCCAGCGAGGGAGAGAGAGCACTGCGGGTTTGTTAGTGTGGAGTAATTGACCACATGGTATCCAATAGGCTTGGTGTTGCTGCGTTCTCCAGGATGGATGTCTCATGGGGCAATAGAAGTGGGGGAGAGAGTGAATGAGGGAGAGAGAAAGGAGGAGGGGGGGTGTGGAGTATTTGGAGTAGTCCATTGTTTATCCTGATGGTTTCCAGATGATGGCAGAGGGAGGCAGCCAACCTCCTGGGCCTCTCTCACCAGGCTGCAAGGATCTGGGCCAAGCTTATCTGCTGCAGCCTTTAGAATCTGGCTTTACATCGCTCTGCGCACTCTGGGGCCGATTTTAAGTTACACAACCGGAGTTATGGCTTTTGGATGGGATGAGTTGTAATGCACACATAATACATTAATGTAACATCTATTTATCTTAAAACAAAACTGTTTCTCACGCATGGATTTCAGGCTACAAAGATTCCATCAAATATGAAGAATCTGATTTAAGACAAAAATGTGTTTGTGCTTATTTTTTTTTACTGTGGGAAACGAAAATGGGGCCTAAAACATCACGTCTTCATGTTTTTTTCGCCATGCTAGCTGACCACTTTGATCCAGACTGAAATATACTATACTATAACTACAGGATGGATTTACATGGAATTTGGGAATGACATTCATGGTCCCCAAAGGATACATTTGGATGACTTTGGTGATCCCCTGACTTTTCTTCCTTATGGTGTCGGTACTACGAGTTTCCCATTTGTAGTTTAGAGTGAAATATGTCAACAACTATTGGATGGATTTACATAAACTTTGGAACAAACATTCTTGGTCCCCAGAAGAAGAAGCTTACTGACTTTGATGATCCCCCCTGACTGTACAGGTAGTCTGTGTCCCGATGACTGTTGGATAGATCAGCATGAATTTTGATTCATGTCCCCTCAGGATTTAATTCCTCTAATATTTTCAGTTTATGATCAAATACCTGCAAAACTAATGACAATCCCGTCACGATTTTGTCACCACACCACAACCGTGCAAGATGCAGACATGAAACTTGAGATCAAAAAGAATCTTTACGCCCCTGGCCTGATTTGGCGTCACAGCTGGAATAATCGCATTGCAAGATGGTCTCTAGTTTTGACTGCTTTCACGTCGTCTTGCATAAATTGGCTTTATTATGATATAGATACTGGAAAAATAGGCCTATTCTTACTAATATTGAGATATTATTCTCGGCCATAATGCCCATCCCACACACGCAGTGCCTTATAGTTCAAATAATATTTATTAAAAAATATATTATCTACCAAATGCATCTTCAAGGCAACAATGAAAACGATTCTCTGGTTGTGCAGAAAGCCTGATGATGGATTTATGCGTTTTTCTGCCTTCTCTCAAACTTTCCTGCTTTCCACAAGAGCATGCAGTCACTGTCAGGTCAAAAGTGTGATTTTCATTTGGCGGTTGTCAGTGTCACATCTTTGATGGGACCGGTGGAAACTCGGGACTGTGCCATGCCCTTTGCTGCCCTGTGGGCTGCAGACTTTAGGTAGAGTTTGTTTTGCTTGTTCTGCAGAATGAAAGCTGTTTCCTCCCTCAGGAAGATGATGCTCTGTCTGCTCTCCCTGTAGGCGCTTGGGAAACCCGGCTGCCATCAAAAGTGACCTCCCACAGTGCCTCATGGTGGCTAAATGATGCAAACACAGGCCTCAAAATGCTTCACAGTGGCCCTCACAGTTAGAGGCCTGACTGTTGGAACCTTAAACATATTTTTCTAAACACATGTAGTCCTGGAAATGAATAAAATGATCCGTAAGAAGCTTCGGACCTGACATATGTTCCTGCTGTGAAATCAAAACAAGATTTGACGTTTAGCTCTTCTGGTGGTGCAGATTCAGTCTTAATTTTGACTTGCCCTACTTTTCAGCCGAGGTGCTTTTAATTTAAACCAGTCTTGTCGAGATGATTTCGTTGTGATGGGTTTAGGATTTTGTCATGTTATACAAGTGCAGAGTTCATCTGGGTTTTATTTCCTCCCTGCTAAGATCTGAGTGTCCTGATTGGTGGGTCGGAGCCAGTTGGGAGGGATGACTGAGAGTCTAAGGTATTTGTCCTATAGCAGGGAGGCCTCTCCCATTGGTCCCCCCACAGGCCGGGGGCCTCCTTTATGGTCCCTCGGGAACACAGCTGGAGGGAGGGAGTTCGTTTCTAATGGGAAAGCTGAGACTCCTTCTTTTCTGTCCAACAAATAAATTACACTGAAGCATTACAATATATCTGAACTTGAAATAAGTCAAGTTTTCTGTTTTTCTTCCACAGCACAAGGGGTCTTCTAAATTTCTACAAGGTCCCTCTATAGTTTAGATAAGATAAGAAAAGCTCCTTTGAAATGTAAAGCTCTCTCTTCCAGGACGGCATTAATCAAGCATCAAAGCAAATGAGCTCTCTAACTTGTATTGACAGTAAGAAACCACAAATAATCATCTCATTCCTGAGACAAAACTACTCCATAAACTCGACTCTCTTGACCACCAACAGGGCCGATATCACTTCCCGTTCTAATCACGCAGAGCTTTGAATTGGCTGCCGGCCAAAGAAACCAAATAGGTCCGTCAAGTCTCCGCCAGTTAAAGGTGGTGAGAGGCAAAAGCCAAAATGTTTGCAAAGCTGTCAAAGTTTACACGTTGAGAAATGTCTCATTTTCAAGCATTTTAAAGGGATAGTTCGGATCTTGTGAAGTGGGGTTGAATGAGGTACTTATCCACAGTCAGTGTGTTACCTGCAGGAGATGGTGGTCGGCAGTTTGGAGAAGCAGACAGGAGGACAGGAAAGCTACGCAACGTAGTGCTGTGGATGGGGCCACACAGCAAAACGTATTTTAGCTGCCTAAAAAAAAAAAATCAATATTAGTTTAAGTATGCTCTATTTAGAATATTTTCACAGCTTTACCTTGCCGTTAAACAGCCCTTTGGGGACGGAGAAGCTGTTATATCGCTTTCTTCAAATCCACCAGACTCCTTTGACAAAAACAATCATTTTACCTCGCAAAACCGCTGACTGTGTTCGTTAGTTTTGTTAGTTCATAACCCCTTTAAAACACCAAAGTCACACAATAACACAAACAAACTAACTGTTCTGCAAAAGTAAAATAACAATGACTCCTGTCTGTTTCTCCAAACTGAGGGCGTGCCGACCGCCATCTACTGTACACAATACACTGACTGTGGATAACTACCGCATACAAGCCTGCTTCAAAAACCAGACTATCCCTTTAAGTAATGTAGGAAGCTTCAAGTAGGTTGCACACAAGGTCAGTAATGTAAGAACTGTTGTCTTTCTGTGCGTTTGTGTCCAGGCTCGACCCAAAGGTGAAGGCCTGACCCCGTATCAGGGAAAGAAGAGGTGTTTCGGTGAATATAAATGTCCTAAATGCAAGAGGAAGTGGATGAGCGGGAACTCCTGGGCCAACATGGGACAAGAATGTATCAAGTGCCACATCAACGTTTACCCTCATAAGCAGGTAACCGTACAGCCGAACTATACAGACAGAAGGAATCAGCAAAAATAGAATGGCTGCTTGGGGCCCCTCAGCAAACAGGGGGGCCCCCCCCAGATGAAGTCTTGTTTTGAACAGGCCCTGCTCACTGTTTTCACTTGAGTCCTCACAGGAAAACGCCGCTTCACTGCACACAACATGGCAGAAAACCAACGTCTGCTCTGTGTCTGCACATTGTTACAGTATATTTCCCTGTAGTTTGACCCTTGAGGCTAAGAGCTGCTTTATGTTTTCTCTACGGCACAAACTAACCAGTTTAAGTGCGGAAATCAAATCCAGTGTAACTGTAGAACAGGCATACTGCTGCAGAAATATCCGACCATGCATTCAAATATATCATAAAGTTTGAGTCTATCACTATTTTATGTATGTGATGGTATAATACCAGAAGCAAAAAGTTACTTCTGCCAATGTTAACACTCTGTTTATTTGTTATTTAGATAGCAGGATATCTTAAAAATATGTGACCTGATTTTGAAGTTTGGTGGAAAGGTTTTAGTTTTTGGTGCAAATAGTGCCTCCATATGTCAATGTATAAAGGACTTTATGAGCCAGGAGGTTTAAAAGGCAAATGTTTTTGTATAAGATTTACGACATTTCATTTTTGATATCCCACAGGCGCAGCCTATTTGATATAAACTCCATAACTCTTGAACAAACTGCGATAACATCCTGCAACAGTGCATGGTATTTCATCTAAAATATGATTTTGCTCCAAGAATCGTGGCCAACATCAATCAACCACCGTGATTCTCTCAAACCCTAGTGCAGATTATAAAATGGCTAAAGAATACCATACATATATATATTCTAGTTAAAATTATATTAACCAAATGATGATTAAAATGCAGTTACAAATACAATTTAGAGGATTGTGCAGCTTTGATACACTCTGAGTGTTTTCTAGTTTGTGTCAGTCCAAACTCCCCCAGAAAAAACACCCCCCTCATTTTTTAGTCGCCAATATAAATACATTGAATTATTCATTCAAGTGTTAAATAAAATTTTCTGTCAACTTTTACCTCTACATGATGTTCTAAACACAGGTTTAAAGAATTAACTGCACTGCCAGGAATATAATTCAGGTGGAAAACCTTTTTTTTGCCAGAAATAGACACATTTTTTAACAAAAAATAGAAAAATCAGCCTTAAATAAAACATTGTGTATAATTTGGTGTGCAATTAATAATAATAGTAATAAATCAGTGACAGCTCTGTCTGCGATGAGTAATTTCCTGTTTCTTTGTTCCAGCGACCTCTGGAGAAACCGGACGGGTTAGACGTTTCGGACCAGAGCAAGGAGCATCCGCAACACTTGTGTGAAAAATGCAAAGTCCTCGGCTACTACTGCCGTCGCGTGCAATAACGCACTCTACTCATCTTACGTACTCCTTCAACGTTTTATGAAAAAGGGGACAGTTTTATTTTAATTACTAAAAATACACAATAATTAAGGTTATTGTGCTGTAATGCATCTAACGGTTTATTCTCTCTGACACTGTGACTCAGTGTAAGAGGCTCATTTTTCGACACTATCTCTCAGTGGAGTACATTGCGTTTGCTGGGTTTCTTGTAACTTACTCGGTTATCATTATGTGAATATTCATTTGAAGTCTTAACTATGAATCTTACCAACTGTGAATTAAGAAACTTTAGCTCTGTGTCTGTCTTCACTCCAACATTTTGGAACAAAATTTAAGTTTCCAGATGAAGAAGATTTTCTTTTCCATGTTTGTATATTCCAGATAAATAACTTAAATGAAATGATGTTTTCTGTATAAAATATGCAACAAGTCTTTACTAAGAAAGATATGCAGTATTAGTGTGTATCTGCATTATTATTATTATCTGTATTATCAGTACTGGAGGGTACATAATTTTTGAATATATTTTTAAGCCATTATTGTTTTGTTGATTATTTACACTTTGTGAAGGAATATATTAGCCAACTAACATTTATTCTTTATAAGTATGTGCCTGTATTTCTGAAGAAGGAAGTGTGTCATTCCAGATTTTAAAGCAATGCAATAAACATTTTGTTTTCTGAAAAATAGAATACACTACAGCACAGTTATATTTTGGCACCCAGTGCTAAGAAAGACTCACCGAAGTGCTTTTTTTATATGGGTCAGAGGTCGTAATGTCTCGTATGTAACATGAGACACAAAGTCTGAACGTACCAAAGATCATGGAGGATTAAGTGGAAGGTTGCATGTGCATGTTGATTTAGAGGCTTCTTGTATTTCAGTGAAATGGTGATGATAAATATGGAACAGAAATACACTCTGACTTTTAACAGTTTAAGATGTGTGAAACATTTAATGTGCCTTACTTTGAGTGACCCATGACATTGATCCCCGATCTCTTAAAATGTTTTTTGTATTAAAATGTATTTAAACATGGTTTCTGCACCGTTCTTCAAAAAAAGTTTTTGTCTCTCGTAACAATATAAGCACGTAAGATCAGTGGGGCTCATGCAGGAATATGGACACATTTCCTGTTATCTTAGTTTGTATCCATGATTTGTTCTTATTTACCCATTGATTTCTGGGATTCCTCAATGTTTACTTTGTTTTGCTCTTCTGTTAGATAAGCGCAAATGCTGCACTGTTACAGAGATAACGACAAAACATCCTGTTTTCAGTCTACAAAGTGTTTGTCCAACATAAGTTTTAAATTTGAGGAACATAAAAACATGTAAAAAATATAATCAGATTTAGATTTTTATACATTGTAGATTAGATTATTATATGTTTTAGCTGGGTTTTTGATTTTCCTGTAATGCCAGTACTGACACTTCGGGAAAAATCCTGTTTACTTTGTTTAAGTTTATTTAACTATACCAGAGTATTTGCACACGGCACAACACCTGCCCTTATATAGTCGTTAGGAGGTGTTATTTATGCTAATAAACAAGAGCAGGTTTGGATGGTTAAGAAGGTTTGGTGCTTCTGGAGTTGACTTCTCTTATTTTTTCTCTTAACAGAAAATTAAGGGAAAATATGAAAGAAATTCAAGAGAATGTAGCTGCACGAGGCCCGTTGTTTTTAATAATCCGTGTGTCCATGTGGATTTGGGGTGGGGAGTTTTGGGGAAGTCCACACGGGGCCGTAGAGCTGACAACTGATAAAATCTTCAACATTAACTGATCCAGATGTTACACATTTTTATCTCCCCACAACATAAAACAACGCAATCTCCATCGCTCTTAATATTTTTTCGAGCATCTGGTAAAATTTACTCAAGGCAAAGCAAAATCAGATTTCTCTTCATCACCTTCTATATACCCTATATATATGTGTATATATGTGTATATATATATATATATATATATACATATAGTATGTATGTTTGT
>JAOVVB010233806.1:0-10078 GCA_028570985.1 Heterobranchus longifilis
GCGGCGATCAGACTTGTCAGTCCGTTTTGAGGCGGTGTGTGAGAGCACTGTACAGTCAGCAGTAGGGCTGCACAATTAATCGAAATTTTATCAAAATTGCAACATGGACTAGTGCAACATCCAAATCGCAATTGGGTGCAATATTTGTTAAAGGCAAAATATGTGTCAAAATATCATTCTGAATTAAGGATTGTGGTGCTGCAGAGATGTCCTACGAATCATATTCTACAGACTAAAGAAAAATGATTTGTTTGGTACAGATTATCGGCAAAAAAAAAAAAATCACACCATGATCATTTAAATATATTTTTCAATGAAAATGAGAATAATCATGCATAAATGATCATTCCCTACAATATCGTAAATCATATCGCATTTGCAATATCAGTCAAAATAATCACAATTACATATTTTCCTCATATTGTGTAGCCCTAGTCAACAGTAAACATCCCTGCTTCTATCGCTGCCACAAGAAAGTTAAAAAAAAAACTATGAGGGTGAAAAACAAAACACAAACACTTAACTCATTTGAGTTCATTTAACAGCTGATTAACAAGCTCCAAAACAAAGCACGGTCCCTCATCTCTTTTTTCTCTCTCTCTTTCTCCGCGATGCTGTGAAATGAAGATTCAGGAAATCTCTGCAACATAACAACACTCCGACGGAAAACAATAATTGTGAATTATAAAGTCTACGTGTGCTACACTGGGGGGTTAAAGTACACAACAGGACGGCACACAAATGGGCCATAAGAGTTGATCCAGTACAACCAGTCTGCTGGCCTCTTACCTCATGACAGTCCTGAAGAAACCTCTGAAGTTCCCACTGATCGTTCAGTTTTTCCAGCCACTGCTGGGCCAGCTCTCTGTTCTGGTTTCCCCTGAAAGAGTGAGGGACAGAAAATTTAGTTTCATGTTACAATAACTAAAAATGAACAAAACTGGAACATATCTAGGCATGTGTGTATATGTCCTTCCTTTACCAGGTGCTGAGATTTAAACTCACTGTCTGACTGTAATCTCACAGAAATTCACAACGGATGTTAATTTTAAAATCTTGGTTATGGAGGACTAATAATTATATTTGTAGTCAACAGCAAACAAGACAGTTATCATTTATAACTGTATCAAAAAGCAACTTAATTAATAACTGTGGAATGATTTATTACAGAAGCAGAATGTAACACATTAAAATAATTATGTTGCACTGTGCTCATTTATTTGTCGCCATGGGAGAAAAATAAATGGCCAGTGAGTTAATTCATGTAAATTAAATCGAAAAACCATATGGTTCTTTGCATTGCTATTGTTGGACACATGCACACACAAAAACCCCAACCCCCACCCAACACACACACACACACACACACACACACACACACACACACACCACCACCTCAGCCATCACACAGATTTCATGGTCAGGTATCAGTTGTGGACTAAACAGACCGAGCTCTGTTTTCTGTGTTGTTTCATTTGTACTTGGGGGTCCCTCTCTTTCGAATTCTTCAGCTGCTATTATTCTTTGTATTATTGTTGCATTGTGTCCGGACAGCTGCTTACTTCTTTGTAACGGACAGCTATAGGACAGTGCGTGGTGCTGCAGTTGGTTCTCACTCGCATGAAATTTTGTTACAAGTTTCAGGTTTCTTGCCATCTATAGTAGAAACCTGAAACTTTTGACACAATTTCATCTTAAAAGAAGATATGCAACATTTAATAAAGGAAAATAAAACTAGCGAGGGTGTTTACAAGCTAGCAACTACTACTAAGGGTCTATGTGTGTTTTCTTTACTTGTTTTACATCCCAGACTCTTTTACTTTAATTTCCTCTCCACTCTTCTCCATTCTTACTTCTACTGTGTGCATACAGTCAGAACTCTTATTATTACATATTGGTCCTACAGACATATTCCTGCTGCTCCTTTTCATACAGAATGAAAACACAGAGCAAGATAATCCATCACTGTATACAAAAGGCTTTTATCTGATATGCTCAAACTGTACATTTCTTTGTTATTTAATTGACGCTTCGCTAAGCCCCTCCCAAGAACAGCCACTGTCCAAGCCTACGTTAGCAACCGTAACTAGGCACGGGAGGCCTGTCAAACTTTCAGAGTCATACATTTACAGTAATTTCATGTGAAGTATCTCTCAGTGATACCATTGAAAACGCCACATTGACATGCCGGGGGTCCGAAAGCTTGACAGGCCTAGCAACAGTAACCAAGGGGGAGGCGGGACTTAGCGAAGGGTCAATTGTGCTTTAAATTATTTTTCCATTACTGGAAAGCATTAATTCTTTTTGTCATAATTTCTACATGCCACATGCTCACACTCAGTGAACGTCCTCTGTGAGAAAGTCACAAAGCAGGAGGAAAACTGAATTGTAAACGTGAGAATTAAACGTTTCTAAGCTTTTTTGATAGCTTTCAATGCTTCTTGATGAAGTCAGACTGATGCTACATTATAAACTGACTGGCTTTAATCCACGTAATGCTTTATGTTTCTGTGTGTTTGTGTACCTGTTGGCGAGGGTGTCGATGCGCTCCTTGATGCGCTCAGAGTAGATGTTACTCTGGCTGATCAGACTCTCCCCAGCTTCGATCACAGCTTTGATCCTGTGAAGGTTCAGCTCCATGGTGGTGGTGAAGTCCTTGTGTTTCTTTATGGCAGCTTCCACTGTTTCCACCGTGGTGGGCAGCTCCACGTGAGCGAGGGCCGACTCCTGCAACACAGAGGATGGAAACAGCAAGGTGACTTCTGGTACTTCAACTTTATTATGATCCCGAAGGAAATTTAAATCTACAGCAGGCATCGAACAAACACATCAGGCCACGCAGAGACACACAAACATCAATCACAACCAGCGCAATAAACAAAAACAAAAGTCCTGCAGTAAACCATCAATTCAAGTGAAAAACATTTGAAGATCTAGTACATGCCCTGCCAGTGGAGTGCAAATAAAGCACAAAATCAACTGAATAAAATGCTGTGCAGTGGCAGTACATAGAATAATAAATACAGTACAAGTATTACATATAAAAGTGGACGTGCAAGTCAAAATTAATAGTTAAAAAGAGATAAAAAAGTCAGGGAGAAAAATGACAAATTAAGCCTGAGTAGCAACAGGGATGAAGGGACGGAGGTCGAGCTCCTCACAAAGTGGATGATCAGGACAGTTAAGAATACTTAGGAATACTTTTTGGGCCTGATATTGGCTTATTTATAAAAATTACAACTAAACAATTGGACAAAAATCAACCAGAGGTCGCGTTAACCGAATATTTTCTGTCATTGACTGAATTTTTTAAATAATGGCAGAAAAATCGGAAGGCTGTGCGTCCTTTTGACAGATTACAACACCAGTAACTTACACCCCCGTCCAGTTGGTGGCGTGTGCATATTAATTAGCTATTGTCTAGTCTTGTCTTTGATCTCACACGTATGACCTCGTCGTCTTTTATCCATCGCAAAACGTCACGGCAGCTGAGTGTCCGAAGTTTCTTTAAAAAGCCCAATAATTGCGATGCCGTTGATAAACGAGGTGAAAAAAGACGGATTGAATCCATGAAGGACCAGCAGGTAATTCGGCACAATGGTCGCGTTGTTTTCTGTTGTGTGGTGTTGACATGAAGACACGGTTCATCTTTTCTCTCCATGCCCTTATAAATGCATAATCTCTAAGCTTGTTCTGCATATTAATTATGACAATTAAATAAAATTGAAATTAAAATGACGGGTTATAATAGATTACGACAGAATTTTAACGACCCTGTCTGTCAAAATGACGCAGCCACTGTATGCAACAACCAATTTTACTCTGTGTACTACTGCGACTTTTAGTTGTCACGCCAAACATTGTCGATTAGTCGATCAAAAGAAAAAAAAATATTGTCAACTATTTTGATAATCCATTAATCAGTTAAGTTGTTGTATTGTTTTATTTAGGTGAGATAACTTATAACCCTTTAAGGAGTTTTTTTATCTCACCTGCACAATCTGTTTTGTTGTTGATGTTTTATACATTTATTGCTGTTTTAATACTGTGCAAATAAATAAATAAAAAGTATCTGGGCCTCATTACAGAAACTTCCTAATTCTGAAATCCTATCTTATCTCAGTTGAGGATGACATTTAGGATTTTTGGTATTACAGAAACATGTTTCCTAACTGCATTTAGGGGGGAAAAAATACATTTTAATTTTGTCCTGGGCTTTTCTTTCTCTTGTCTTGTTTTTGTCCATGATAGCAGTGACAAATGAGAGGCGTTGATATTACTCGAGTGAGATTCTAATCAAAGGTACAGAAGTGACAGGACGAGTGCCGATTGAAGAATCCAATTTATAGGAGTCAGGATTTCTTAAGATAAGACAGGAGGTCTGAGATAAGATGGGCCACAAACCTGAGTTTAGGAATTGCTTCTGTAATAGGAAGACAGGATTTTTTTCTATCTTTGAAACTTAAGTTATGATAAGATAAGCAGTTAGGATATTTTTCTGTAATGAGGCCCCAGGACCTTAACACACCGTCCCTTAAAAAGTGGTGTCAATGTCAGGCCGTCAGTGAGCGCCTGTCGCCCTCGTTTTTGAGGTGTGTTCCGCAACGCTGGCAGTAGTCGGCTCTTGTTGGCGGCTTTTCGGCCGATTGAGCACGTTGAATCTGCGGCAGAGCCCGTCAGTGAGAGAACTCACTCTGATTGGCTGATCAGCTCAGTGCACGAGAAGAGATACAACTTGTTGTATCATGTAAGATTTTCTTTTTAGCCATTGAGCTCTTTAGCAGAAATGGTTCGTAATTGTTTGTGTTATTGTTCGCTAGCGCACAGTACATATAATTTGTTCTTTCAACATCGAGTTGTGTTGTTAATTTGATAACTAGCGTCTTGAATCCGTCCTGTCGGTCGTCCGGTTTCCCTTTTTGAATGACGAATACAGACTACCGCCGCCTGCTGCTATGGAGAGTTATTTCCTTTCACACAGGTGCAGAACATACATGCTAGTCTTTGCGGTGCATCAACGTGCCGAGACACAGGCGACGCAACAGTTGGCCTTCGTTTCCGCTAGTTCTTTGATGTGGGTTTGGTGTATCTGGGCCTTTAAGGTTTTCCTGTCCTTTTCAGTTCTGTAACTATAGAGTATTGAACATTTACATGAGAGGAGCTGCTGGCCATATTGATGCTTTGGAAGTAAACATGCTAACATTGTAGCCAGGGTTCCCACAGCTTAAGGCAAGATAGATGTAAGACTTTTTAATGCCACTCAGAATTAAGACTTCATTTTACAATAACCTAAATTGAAGAAAAAAACTAAACATGAATCGTCAATTACTAAGGGTTAGGGACAATTTTGCCCAAATGTTTATTGTAAGATAAAACATGACTGTTTTGGTCCAGTTTTTATAACCTTGTAACTTACGAATCTGTCCTTCGATGGAGTGGACCAGGTGGATGTCGTACTGCGTCACCAGTGTGATGGACACTCCGTTCCTCCCTGCAGAGGAAGGAAACCTCGTCATGTACGAGCTGCATTTATTTTAGACTGTCAGAGACAGTCGTCAGTGGAGGGACACGTGGATGACGTTTCTGATCTCATCACTTAGGAAAAAAAGTAACTTTAAAATTTGCTAGAGTTGTTACCTGCTCTTGCTGTCCGTCCGACTCTGTGGATGTAGATCTTGGGAAGGCCGGGGGTGTTGTGGTTGATGACGACCTGCACACTTGGAATATCCAAACCCCTGGGAGTCAGAAAGAACGGGAAGGACGTTAAAACACACGGTGATTTCAGACTGAAGCGGTGTTAACACACTAGAGGAAGAATTGACGGATGTTAAACGGCATCATCCCTGGGACGTGCAGCGGCCCAGCGGAGCTTCTTACCTGGCAGCCACGTCTGTCGCAATCAGGATTTTGAAGACGCTGGCCTTGAACTTAGCGAGGTTTGCAAATCGCTGTTTCTGGAGGAGATAAAGAGCAGTCATTCATTCTGCAGGCCCCATTCACCTGCTTTAATCTGCTTTAATCCCCTACACACACGGGTTCTACATCATCACAATGGCTTTGTGCTCGCTGTACGTCTCCGTCTTTGTCCATTTAATGAGCCGAATATGATTCCCACGTCCAACACAAGCTTGTCGAGGAGCTCTGAGGACGGGCGATAAGGGACACAATCTCTGCTCTCACACAAAGCAGAGTAAAACTCTTTTTATCTGCAAACTTAATTGACCAGTAAAACAGTTTCTCTTTGATAAAGGGTCCCTCATAACCCTAAAAACGTCCTTCGGCAGGCCTCCGGTACAAAAAGTCACGGATGCTGTTTTCTCTGTGATCAGGCAGCGGCCAGTGTCACAGCAGCCATGTTCCCATTCACGTAGTTTTGTGCGCATTTTGAAGTATCGCATTATAAAAGCCGGATGGAAACGGCAAAATCTGATAAAACTTCCTCAAATGCGCAAAAAAGTTTTCCAGCACACTTTTTGACTTTGTCGGAAAAGAGTTGATGCGGTAAATGGGATACGGAAACGATTTTGCCGAACGAGTTCTGATGTAGCGAACATTTAATTCACATGACTGATCAGCTGATCCGCTGTCAGTGTCTCCTGGATATTATATCAATTTGTCTTCGTCTCTGGCGGACATCATGAATCATGGCCAATACTAGCTGACATGAAAGAACAATTAGAATTTGCCCAATTTAACCAAATTCCCGAAGACCTCCGTTCCTCTCTCATGGGTTAGACAGCCAAGGCGACTTGTTTTGTTTCCGGCAACCTCTACTTCTTCTACACTGTTTACTAGCGGATTACAGCCATGTGTAGTCTACAGTGCCAACTCCTGATGAAATTACGCTGTAGCCAAGTTTACTCCAAACCAGCTGATGGAAACACGGCTAGTGATTAAATTCAGAGCTGCAAAATAAAGTCTGTAAGTTCCACTAGTCTCACCTGTTTCATCATGGAGTGCAGGCAGATGGTTGGAAAGTTAAATTCCCGCAGCATCATGGTGAGGATTTGGCAGCTCCTGAGGAAGAAGCAACAAATTATTTTATGTAATAAATATACTTTTTCATTTGAACCACACCAAATCAACAGCAACATTTACATGCACACAGACCCCTGGCTGCTGATCACACTCAAGGTCAAGTTTATATGTATATTTTTTCACATTGTAAGCTACATTTCTATTTACCCATTTCACAACAAAAGACAAAAAAAGTATGCTATTTAGGGTTGCAACGGTATGAGATTTTCACGTCACAATAACCACTGAAATATCATGGTTTCATGGTATGCACTGTATTACACAATTATTATCACAATGACCCTTAAAAGAATGAAAACAGAAGGTTGTTTTGGTCAAACAAACGCTTTATTATAATTGAATCATTTTTAATGGAAATATGTGTAAAAAGTCCCTTTTTGAAAATAAAATATTTTCTTCAATACTGTAGATAGAGTAGATACAGAGTCACGACCCAATACTATTTCTCTCGTTAATAGAGCTGCACAGTGCACACTTCAAGTACATTAAAGTTATTAAAATCGATCCAGTGGATATCCTTTATAAACCACGCATCACATTAGGGCAAGATTGTACAGGCATGCAATGTATCTGGCATTTTAATTACTTCTGGGCTTCTTACTTGCAGGTGTTGGTGAAGATGATGATGGACCAGTCGTCATGCTCGTCAGTAAACGTCTGGATCAGGTGGACCAGGTAGGCGTCCTTCACCTTCTCTGGAGTGAGGATGTACCTCTGGTCCAGCTCCTCCACTGTTCGTGTCCTGTTAACCATAATAATGTGATATTTCACTCTTCCTATAGATAGATGTTCTGTCGCCTCTTAGTCCTGTGTCAAATGTCCTTTTTTTAGTTAACAGATTATATTGACAATTTCTGTCAATCTAACTAAAACCCATCATTTTGTCATTTTAGTCAAACTTACGGTATTTCAGAAAAAACACAGGTTGAATAAATAAGAATGCAGCTTTGCAGTTACTCCGAGTTGTCCTGACTGTGCTCATTAGTGATGCACACGTCTGTCGCACTCACTCTGCCTGTTATATGAGCCAATCTGCACCAGCATGCAAAAATATGTTAATCAACCACCCAAACCTGACCCACAAACTTTATGCATTATTTTAACTTTAACTGTCAGGACTGAGAGAAGAACAGAGACGGACTGAGTGCTGCGGCGCCAGCTGTGTGTGTGTGGGTGTGTGTAGGTGTGTGTGTGTGTGCGTGTGTGTGTGCGTGTGTGCGTGTGTAGGTGTGTGTGTGTGAGTGTGTGAGAGTGACAGAGGGGAAGAGGAGGTGAAAGGTGACGAAAAAGAGATTTTGGTAAAGTTTTTATTTTTTAAAACTGCATTTTACTCTTTTTGTCAAAGATATCATGTCTTCGTCATGAAAAAAAAGGTTGTTGACGAACGTATGTCGTCGTAGTTTTCGTTAACAAAGTGAACACTGTATGGATCCAGGCCAGGATTCAGAAGACGTTTGTGCAGGAAGGATTTGACCGTTACTTCCGCTACAGTAATGATCAAATCAGAATGCCTTCATATTCAGCTGCAGGGAACAAGTGGAAATCGACAGCCTGTGTGCTGCAGTCACAGATGAAAATTAGATGCACCTGTCATTTTTCTGCCCACATCATAGCTCAGAACTATGAAATCAAGCAGTGATACTGTTTTATTCTGCACCCACTTTAAGTCTGCTGTCACTGGTCTTACATTTTCCGTTCCACGCTGAATACATCTGCATGAATTTGTAGCTGCTTTCTGCACATATCTGAATCCTGCAAAAGGTCTGAGCATTAATAAACTCAACAGAATGCTCATTCAACCACACAACTCCCATTATTTCAATGACTCTGCCTTATTTGTGCGAGATATACGCTTCAGTGATTAGTTGCACCTCTGATCAGACGACAGGCAAACTGATCTTCCAGGCCGGTGCTCCTGTTTTATAAATAACACGCAACATTTCTCGCACAGAATGCATCTGAAATGAGGCACAAAAACTTTAGCAAATGTGGCCTCGAGTGTTTGCTTTCACGTTTTTTTAATGAAAGGACCTGAAATAAGTAGTTTGATACCAACAAATACACTGACTACACCTCGGCACACAAAGTTTAAAACAAAATTACACCTGTAATGTTCCGTGAATTTGCTAAATATTTTGACAAACATCCTCTAAAAATGGTGGCAGGTTACTCACTCTGACGTGCTCTCCCAGAAGAACGGTTTGTTCATGGCGATGTTGTTCAGCTCGTGCAGGGTGTCAGTGAGCGTGGCGCTGAACAGTAGCGTCTGCCGTTTAGCCGGTAAAGTCCCCAGGATCGTCTCCAGGTCTTTGGTGAAGTCTGTACAGCCCTGCTCCAACAGCCGGTCCGCCTCGTCCAAAATCTGTCTCACAAAGACGATGTCACAAACTATTTTCATTCTGCAGGGGCGCACTGCCACTGCTAAAATTTTACACAGTTGTTAATATCCTCTGCTCTCGTGTTTCACAGAGTGCTGGGATGCAGCATGCATGTGCATTATAATCAACTGAAGCTGCTACACGGACCACGGAAACCACGCTCACCTGCGCAGGCATCGTGCCGCACACACGGGGCGGAGCAGAGGAGAGACAGGTGAAGTGAAGATAACGTTGTTGGTACCGGATAACAGGCTCAGTAGTGAATGACACGCTAACATGCTGACGGATTCTGTGTTTTTAATTGAGCTAGACCAGAGAATATTTTCAGTTAAAAGAGATCAGTGATGTTTTGTCCTCATTGTTCTCTGTGAAGTTCGCTGGTGTTCTTCACCACTGTTAATAACGGGAGTAACAGGCAAACAAACTTTAAAAGTGACATATTTTCATTTTAAGTAAGTGCTGTGCGGTAGGGCTGCACAATATATCGTTTTTTTATCATCATCGCAATATCAACTTTCGCAATAAACACATCGCGAAAGACACTCAGGGATTTTTTGAGTTGGTTGCAAGAGATTATCAGTAGAAAACTGCTCTTTAAAATGTAACTGTCATTCTTTTTTTAAATGGTGCCTTTTGTGTTCAGTTCAATGTTCAATTTGTTC
>JAOVVB010233807.1:0-10078 GCA_028570985.1 Heterobranchus longifilis
CACGCACGCACGCACGCACGCACGCACGCACACACACACACACACACACACACACACACACACACACACACACACAAGCCCAGACGTGCATGAAATTACAGTCACACACACTAGTATGTACAAAGTCTTTTTTCATTTTCATGCAAACAAAGACAGGTCTAAAGGATTTCAATCTTAAAAGCAATTGAATACCTAATTGAGAAATTTAACCACTACTGTAACAGTTAATGTTGCTAAAATACACTAAATTTATAGCACTGAAATATTTTACTTTGAAAACAGTGTATCTCAATTTATGTAGTTTAAATCCTCAAACAAAACAATTGAGCCTGAATGAAATCTATCACATCTGGCCTATCAGCCAAAATTAAAAGTAAAAGAAAAAAGAAATAGATCAATATAAATGAATAAATAAGAATACATTATTATTAAGAAAGACCAGTTTAAATGAGCAACATGGAAAACCCTGGGCACTGAATTTGTAAAATCAGTTCAGCCAACATTAAGTATTGAGTAGTGGTTAAAATATCACAGTTACTTATAAAATGCCATTTTTATTTATTTATTCTTAATTTTTTTATTTTTTTTTGCTTCCATATATTTCTACCCATGGATTATTTATTTATTTATTTATTTATTTTTTAACATTTCCTCATTGTGAATATGTGTTCTACATTTTTACATATATGTTTGAGCATATCTATGTGTAACTATGTGTATTAGTGTTGTGTCAAACGTTGACACATCTCAGACCAAAACATCCATCGCTTTCTAAAAATCTGCTCAGATCTGCAGTAAAAAAAAACATGTCCGCTGTAACTGTGTTACCATTTAATGTTAATATATAATGAATTAGAGATAAGCTGTGTATAGGCTTTTTCTGTTTGTGTACATGTGTGTACATGTGCATGACTCCCTGTCTGCATACCAGCTTTGTGCATCAGCACTCTTTGTTCTTGTCCCACACATTTGCTATACCGATTTCCTTTTCTTTTCTTTTCTTGCTCCATCTAGATAGGTTTGGGGCAGCCAGGTACCTCTTTCAGAGTCAGTGTCGGGATGTCTGTCCGGAGGGGTTCTTCCACTCTTCAAGGAGACGGTGTGAACTGTGTCCTGCAGCCTGCATCATCTGTTCATCAGCAAACCACTGCCTCCACTGCAGCCCGGGATACAAACTCAGAAATGGCCAGTGCGTCCCGTTGGAGTGCAGTACGGGTGAGAAACGCTAGTACACCTTTTCATTTACTAATATCACCATGAAAAACACTCTTTCTCTTTGTTAAAGGCATAATATGTAACTTTATCCTAAAAAAACAATGTATATACTAATACAAAAGTAATCCCTCTCAATCATCACTTATGAGCCACTAGAAGTGTGTGATGGTGTCTTTATCTGCAGAGTCCCTGCCCTCTGCCAGTATTTTCTTATTTATTTCTGTTTACGTCGTGGTCAGGACATATGTGGGCATGGCTAAACAGACTGGTATTCTCATGTGGGGTTTAGCTCCCTGCCAAAACAGATGCATCAGGGATGCATCATCCCTTGCAGTCCCAGCTGTTTCATAGCGAAACAAGGCAGCCTGTAGCGTCTATATATGTTGAATATGATACAAAGCGGTGGTATTTGATGACGAACAGGTGATACACATGGTTGTGTTCACTCTTAGTGTCTCCCCCTGTTTCCCCCTCCCCTGCCGTGTGCCAGTGAAACAGACTGCAGCTGCAGTCATTTCTCACAGAAAGAGGAAGAGAGGGCAGAACAACAAGACACATAAAACCACACATTGATGTGTTTTGCGAACTGTTCGTGAGTTTATGTTGTGCTTTTGTAACGTAACCATGACACATTCAAGAAATAAAGTTCTAATCCGCTGATATCATGACTAACAGTCTCTCTCTTCACTCACTGTCTAGCTCTCTTTAGCTCCCAACATACTAGCTGGATTGGTCGATCGCATCGACCGCAGACGTGCACGCAGTTCTATTCATACTTCGGGCAGCACGTGCACCAACCGCATAGGGGTCTGCGGTCAGGTCATGGACGATGACAATATTTACACCACACGCACCTCGCGCCGACTTTCACCATTGTGTTTACAAACACAAACCGAAAATTGTTATATATTATGCCTTTAATTCTGCAGGATAAATGTTGAATAGATGGGTCACAGCTTTGACTAATGTTTTAATGTTTTAGTGCCTGTCTCTTTAAGTCCCCTGTTTCTGGGTCTTCCATATCTGACACTCTCTGTGTCTCTCTACCGTCATTGCAGCCGCGGAATGTAACAGCACTGTAGTGACACTTTCTACCTATAGTTATGACATCACAACTTCACAGAAGGCCTGATGGCTCATTTAAAGACACAGTTTCTGAATACGGGCTGTGTGCATTTCTCCATGGATTGAGTGTTTTGATACTTTCGCAATATTTATATAGCACCTAGACCTGCTTTATAATAAATTAAAAAAAAGACAGGAAAATCTCACTTTTATGATAATATGGATATGAACACATTGCACTTTATCTCATTGTGTGAGATCAAATGTGAGAGAGAAAAAGAGGATTGAGAAAGAGCTGAAATGCTTTGAGTGAGATGCTTTTTAAGAAATTTCAGATAAGGATGAAAGGTGGAGGAGGAGAGATCCAACTTCACGACACTGAATGTGAGACGTAGGTGAAGGGTAATGATGAGGGTTTGTATGTGAGGATATAAAATTGCAGGTCTCAACAGGCCCGACAGACAGCTTGAACTCTGGAGTAGGTGAAATATATAGCTATTACAGTAATTTGTCAGTTTTTCTCTTCTCTTCTCCTTTCTCTATTCTTCTCTTCTCTTTTCTCTATTCTTCTCTTATAATTTTCTCTCCTCTCCTCTCCTCTCCTCTCCTCTCCTCTCCTCTCCTCTCCTCTCCTCTCCTCGCCTCTCCTCCCCTCTCCTCTCCTCTCCTCTTTAAACAACTGTAGCATCCAGTATTGAGCAATAAGCATGCTCAACTCAATGATTTTCACAAAATGGACACGTTATTTTATCATAATTTTCTTATGTGTTTTTTTAATCCACTATATAATGTGCTGTTTTCATCAGGTGAGGTTGCAAATGCAGAGAAAGAGGACTGTGTCCCCTGTGATGAAGGCTGCAAGCAATGTGAACACAGTAAGTAGACCACATCTTCACGTCTCTTTCTATACATCTTTCACCTTCTTCATCGATCAAAGTGTAGAAATAAAACCAAGTGCACTATAGCTTCAGCTGCAGCTATGGCACACTACTTATAGTCAAAGTGACTATAGATGAGAAAGACTTGTGCTTTTAGTCCGTGGTTTGCAGTAACTTACAATGGTAACATTTTATTCTGGGCTGGACTGGGCTGCAAGAAACTAGATAATATCTATGACGCAAAAAATTGATTTTCCACTCCTGGGTAAATGCTGCTGGTAGTTATTTGTTCTTTCACTACTGTTTCCCTCCGAATTAATAAGATTTGTTGTTTTTTCTCAACTCTGTGAAATGTGAACACTTATAGAGCAAACCAGAGAGTATAAAATCAGTATAAATCTCATTCCTTGTGCTTGTACACCTCACCCTGTCAATACAAGCCACACACTTCCTTCTCCCAGGAATGGTTACTGACATACCATTGAAAGTTGTTATTGTGATGAACTAGTCTGAGGTGGAGACGGGGTGTTATTATGTCATTATGCATTCTGGGTGGAATATCTTTCTTCACTCTCACCCCCACCACAGCCTCCCTGCCACCCACCCGCTCTTAGTAATCACAATTCTGCAAGCTAAACAAGTCAGTCAGCAGATTAGAGATTTGAGATGATTGGCCCTGTGATGCAAAAGTGAAGATGAAACTTGTAGTGTCTGGCATCTAATATGTGTGTGTGCATGCTTACACTATGTCCTCACTCTGCATTTCTAAGCTTATGAAAGCCAGTTTTAGACATTTACAGTAATGTGAAGACATGTTTGGGATCCGAGGCAGTTTTAGATGCCCTCCACTTTTTGTGAGGCTACTTTGGGGTTAGGATTTGAGTGTAGTTCTTAAATCAAATTTAGGATTAAATAGGAATAAGATATGCAGTATTAAGTTCACCCCAAAATGTTATCATTATCTTTTTAGGCATGTTTATAAAAACATCACACCAGCTGGTTACCAGTTCCAAAAAGGCAACAAAACTATAATTCTACATTCATACATTCTACATTCTGAGGCCAAACACTTGCACACTGGTTTGGGTTTTAGTTTAATTTTGGGTGAACTATACATTTAAGATTAGGTTTACAAGTTAATGAGCTGTGTGTGTTTGTGTGTTAGTTTGTAGTGCGCTGTTGTGTGAGATCTATCAAAGAGCTCGTTAGCCTGACAGTGTGTGATAAGATGCAGCAGCTCCTCATCCGTCCTATCTTCCCCATCAAATTACTTCAGTACTTCTTTTTCTTCTTCATCATCAGTTTTATACCCATTTGTAATCTTCTTTGCATACTATGTTCCTTAATCATGGGATAAGGGTTCAAAAATATTTTATAATTATAATCAGTCATGTTTTGAATCTGTCTTTTTTGCCTGTTAAAGGTTCTTTGGGGAAGTTTTTCCTTCCTTATCCAAATCGAGGCTCTAAGGATGCTGTACAGATTTGTGATATTGGGCTATATAAATAAAATTGATTAGACTTGGCTCTGTGTAACTTGAGAATAGCAGTGATGCACATGTCTTGTAGCCCAATGATAAGAGATCTCTCATGCTGGTGAAATCAAGTTGTCTTTTACCGGGGATAAAAAGCCTTCATTATCATGGCCCTCGTCACATGGTGCCATGGCTTTCTCTGTTAGGGAGCACCGCTGCTGACACGTCTCTAATCAGTGTGTGTGCTCTTCTGTGTTCAGATTTTGTTTGAACTTCACCAGTCCTCCTCCCTGGGTGTCTGTGCCCTTACTTCTTTCATTCCTTTGCTGACAGCATCTCAATATGCTTTTTCATTTCATTGATGAGGGTCACTAGACACCTTTTTTGATAATCAGTGTTTAAGACATGATGATTTACACATACTGTGCAATGCACCATGATTTCTTTACTTTGTTTCAATTTCAACTACTATTGATCTTTATTGGCATAAACCGCGGAAGCAGGGGGGCAAGGGGGCCACGGCCTGGGTAACTTTTGAAGTCTGATTAGTATTTTTAGGAATAAAAGCCTGAATTGTATCTGTGTTTTTTCTCAAAACTTGTATCTTAAACAAGCCAAACGATATTGGTCATCACTGTTCACTCCCATACTGCGATGCAATTTGACATTTACCTATCACATGCACTGATAATCAACGTCATACGATACGATACGATACGATACGATACGATTCGATACGATACGATACGATACGATTCGATACGATACGATACGATACGATACGACTTCATTGTCAGTTTACACTGAAATTGATTTTGCATCCTTAGGTTGTTCCGTTCAAGAAATGTACACACAGGTTGAACATAACAGTTACACATGAGACAACTGTACACTTATAAAAGACAAGTATATCACATAATACACTCTGGATTCAGATCTCAGTTAGCAGCACGCCGATTTTAGTTTAGCAACAGGATAGACTGATGTATAAAATAATTCTTCAACTTGTTGCATTTAAAGCGCCATGATGTGTGTGTATAAGATATTTATTTCCTGAGTGCTGACTCATGATAATAATGAATATGATGTTGATTTAGACTTGCAGCTGGATGTGTTTTGGTTGTGATTTGTTATTCACTGTTGTTAGATCTCTACATTTATGTGTAAGTAGGTTTGGCTTGTTGTGTGTGAATTGTAGTGTTGAATCAGAGGGGTTAGTCTGAGCATCTGTATTTCAATATGTGCGCGTTCATCATGCATGTAGGTGTGACGGTGTGTGATGTCAGACTAAAAAAGTGTTCTGTAACATTATGTCCATGGTCCATGTTTACTGGTCATATTAGGCTTCCTAGTCTTGCGTAGCCAGACCTATCTCCACAGCACTGTGTCCGCACTGGGGGGGGAGGTCTGGATTGAATAGCTTTAACTCCGGTATAGTGGAAACAACTCCCTGGCCTGTTTATATTTCTTTAAACCAGTCACTATCGTCTTTGGCGGTGCTACGCCCCGGCTGCAGAAGAACCACACAGAAGGAAGGAGGGACTTCCTGGGAAGGAGGGAGACTGGGGGTCTCCTCCCAGCGGAAGTATAAGGCTTTATGCCGACACTGCTTACAAACCCAGCCAGACTAGGCTTCCTACAGCTCCTATACTGTGGAGCTCAGAGGCTGTGGGCCCGCTAAAGCTCCTCTCTCCTCCGATTCTCAGCTGTTTTGATACTGTGCAGCTCTTGCTTGAAAAAAAGCTTTCTCATGAATGCTTTTGCTTCATATATTCACACATCTAATCTGTTTTTTCTCTATCAGCAATCCACTTCTCAAACACTTCTTGAGAAACACACTGTCACTTTCTCAAACTGAAGTGATGATTTGAGGTGATAGGAAAACTGAGTTAATTAATTCCCACTTCTCCCACTCTTATTTCTGAGTGCTAATCACTTTAATGTGTGATTGTGTCCATGTATACAAGTGCTAGTGTAATATGTAGCTTGTGAGTACATGTAAGCTGTAAATGTGTGTGTACGAGTGCTTGCACATTCCACAAGTGCATACTTCAGGATGTGTGTGCCAGTTTAAATTCTGTTGAAATCCCCCCTCCCCTGGCTTTCACAGTTAATATTTATGCGGGAGCTATTTTCTCTCTTCACATAGACACAGCCCGAAGGCATGATTTCCGGCTCCTCTGTCCTTCCCACCTTTCCTTTCTCCCAGTCTCTATGAGTAATTGCTTTCACAGGTAGTGGCTTGTCGACCGCATTGAAGTGCAAACGAGTGCAGTGTTAAGTTGTGGGTGCTGGAAGGAGACTGAGAGAGGAATGGGGTGTGGGGGTCGATGGAGGCTTTTCTGGAGAGGATGAATGTCCCTAGGGAAAGTCTGCAGAAGGTTTTTTTTTGTAATAATAATAATAATCTTTATTTATATAGTAGTTATTTCCATCTCTTTGTCTCCCTCCTTCTATCTCTACTTTACCCCCCCCACCCCCGGTCTCTCTCTCTTTCTCCTTCCTGTCTGATCCTTTCTTTCTTCCTCTTGCCCCCCTTCTCGCTCCCTCTGTCCTTGGAGATGTTTTGACATTGTTGGACTAAGGGATGACAGCGTGGCTCTTTCTCAGTTACCAGTTGGATGGTTTTGATTGACAGCAGGAATTAATTAGTTTGGAGTGAAAATGAACTTTCTCCTTTGGTGTGTGTACAAAAATGCATCTCACACACCTGAATTACTTATGGTTCCCTGGTTTCCAATAACAAAAAGAAAACCACATTAACAGCAAATATGTGTTTTACACAACCCGTCACTCACATTGTGCTTGTTTTTGTGTCGTCCAGCAACACCTGCAGTGCACACACACGCACGCGCGCGCACATGCACACACACACACACACACACACACACACACACACACACACACACACACACACACACACACTACAACAGAGCAGCAGCTTCTTGACAATGAGAGAAACTAACAGACATTGTGAACTGAAATGCCTGTGAAGACTCTTTGACTTTTACATTTGTTTGAGGGCTTTTGGGTTAGATTTGTTTGTTTGTTAGTTCTACATTGATCACACTCAGCTGATGATTGATTCGTGAGCACCATTCAATTCTACAGCAAACTGTACACATTCATTGTGTGTTGTCAGAGTGCCTCCTGCTGGTGTTAAAGGATACTGGGTTTAGAAAAATGTCAGTGCTGCCCTTGGGTGCAGGTAGATGAAATGATGTATCGTTCCACACTTTTTACATCTGAATTAAATAAACAGACAACCACTATACCACCATAGTCATATTATCTTTATATATATATTTTTTTTTTTTTCCCTTTTTCGGTAAAACTACTACATCATATTTAAATTTGATTTCTTTTTTTTTTTTTTTTTGCAATTTCCAAGACACAACAACTGATACTCTTGGCACAATTATTGAAACCAGGTACCAGGTATTTACCAGGTATGCTAAACCATAAGCAGGGCCGGCCCTTGAATTTTTAGAGGCCTAGACGAAATCTGTTCAGGATGCGCTCTAGGCTTGCTGCGGTAGTCGGTGTTACATGGTGTTACACGGTGTTGGGGCATACATCGATTACATTACTTGTCCACCGCCCCCACTGCTTGCTTTTTTAATCAAGATTAAACCTCATTTAGTTTATTTTTGCAGTGAAACATTTTGTTTCTGTGAGATTCAGTAACTTTCTCTGAGAACACACAGCGCTGGACGAGGGCTTCTGATCACTAGAGCAGCGAAGATGTTCATTTGGACTTATTTTATGCTTCTTACAGTACTGTAGCCTTTATTAAAAGGGGCTATTTATTTGGTGTTTTTGTGTAAAGTTGTGATGCAGAAGAGGAGAAGAGTGTTTATAGTTTTTAATTAAGTTTTTGCTTTTGCAAAATATTTTGCACATATTTTGTTTTCCGTGTGTTTGTTGTTGGTTTTTGTGTGTAGAGTTTCGACAAAGAGGAGGACCCTAGTTTCATAATTTGTGTTTTAGCAATGGTTAAAAAAAACCCCTGTAATACTACGGCTGATCCAATAGGCTCTAAGTCCAGAAATCACAATAAGCCTGATCTGTTGTTAATGATTTGTTTAATTTCTGCTCTTCGCCACAGAGGATTCAGGAAATCAGGCGCCGGACACGGTTTGCCTCAAATGTGAAGATGGTTACTACCAGTAAGTCTCTTCAGTTGAGACTTTCATTGAATTGCACCCCAACATTTATTTGTTTTCATATTTATACTATCCGTCTTTCTATCTGTCTGTTTGTCAGGTTAGGCACCGACTGTCATCAGTCCTGTCCCGATCGGACCTACAGTGTGAACGACACCATGGTGTGTGCTCCGTGTGAAGACCAACAATGTGTCATCTGTGACCAGTCCCAGTGCTACTGGTGTGAAGAGGGATTCTACGTCTTTGGTAACATTTGAACCATTTATAATTTTGGGTTATGGTGTGAATATCAGCTGGAGACATTTCTGCTGAAACTGTGATCCACATCTGATTGTGAAATACTGTAATTTAGTAGATGTCCCAGACAGAATCTTTTCTTTTTTTTAAATGTTTTTAAAGAACATATTACACATCACAGTAAAAGTCCCCATCTGTTGGCCTCACAATCATCCAAGTGCAAAAACATTTTCTGAGATGACAAATGATTTATTTCATTAAAATAATAATGGGTTTAATGGTATATAGAGGAACTAAAAGTGTGTATTGTGTGTCCAGATGACAAGTGTGTGGATCACTGTCAGGAAGGTTTCTTTGTGGATGAGGAGAGCCGGGAGTGTGAGCCTTGTCACCGTGCTTGTCGTACCTGCGGAGGGCCACGATATGACGACTGTGACTCCTGTGAGGACGAACTGACGCTGAAGAACGGGGAGTGTTTAAAGTCCAGGCAGCTTGCTCTCTGTCCTGGGGCACACTTCAGAAACAGTACGGCAAATGTTAATTTTTATCTCAGTACTAAATGTTGTCAGCATTACCTACTTGTCTCTATTATGCTTTGCTGACTTTTACAGCTTTAAACATCAAACCCTATCATTACTCACTAACACATCCTTTAGTCTATTATTCATCCCATTCATCATGTCTACATATTTTGTCGGTTTGCTGTTTACCATCAGGTCACGGCGAATGTGAGCTGTGCCACTTCTCCTGTAAGACTTGCTCTGCTGCAGGGAAGGAGGACTGCAACAGCTGCTCCTCTGGTAAACATTTGCTGTCTGGATGTCACATTAGACTGAGCTTTTGCAAACCTTTCTGAAAATGTTTAGTGGGCTTATCTTATGTTTTAGGCGAGCTTGCGATCAAAGTATATGTTTTTTCTTTAGCAGACAGTGTGAGAAAGGATGATTAAGAATCTACCTTAAAGGGATAGTTCAGATTTTTTTGAAGTGGGGTTGTATGAGGTACTTATCCATAGTCAGTGTATTACCTACAGTAGATGGTGG
>JAOVVB010233808.1:0-10077 GCA_028570985.1 Heterobranchus longifilis
CAAACTTAAATAATTCTTTTGATTGTGTAAAGCTGCTTTGCGGCAATGACAATTGCTAAAAGCGTTATACAAATAAAATTGAATTGAATTGAATTGAATATACTCAACCTTACTGAATTTTATTTATGTGTATTAATATATTAGGTAGAGAGCTCTGTCTTACAAAAAGACAGACAGACATGTATGTGGGCTTCAAACTGTATTAATAATATCACTGATTACATTTAAGCTGATGAGGTTATTTTTTATTTAAAACTTTGAACTATTTCTACAAACTCTTTTCACATCAATGACAGGGACTTATGATAATAATAATAATAATAATAATAATAATAATAATAATAATAATACAATGTTGTAATATAAATGCAAGTGAGCATATTCATAACAGTTGCTGTTAAACAGCATGATATTGTAATTAATTTTAAGAGTTAAAACCTGATACTTTGAAGAGATGATTACAGTTATACTACAACAGCAGCACTTCCTGGGTGTGGCCTTCTAGAGCTGCGTTCCCTCATGTGTAAAGTTCAGCATATACATCACTATTGCACACAATCCTTACAGAGCTGTATTCAGAAATGGCTCAACTGTACAACTTACTGTACATAGTGAGATACACAGCACTGATTCTCACTGTAGTTACAGGTAATTCATTTCCAATTCATACTGTATTCATTAAAATTAAAATGAAGATTATCAATATGAATTAAAATCTTTTCAGTATTAACCTGTTTATTTTCTAAGTTAATGCTAAGACTTAATGGAGATTTATTATTTTTATTCTCTTTTATACAGCAGGGGGTTTTGCAGATACAATTGGGCCGAAGGATGAAGATGTAAACATTATCAAAAAAGAAACAGACACTGTGATTTTGAAATGTTCATATGAGACAAGCAGTGATCAAATTTATCTTTACTGGTACAAACAATATCCTAACAGTGCACCACAGTATTTACTGTATAAAGGTGCAAGGTCATATAGTGGTTCTGGCACTCCTACTGACACTCGATTATCATCAACAACAACCAGAAACTCTACTGAACTCACTATCAGAGGATTAAAGATCTCAGATTCTGCGCTTTATCATTGTGCCCTTAGAGTAGGAGCACAGTAATACAGAGTCAATTAAGGGCTGTACAAAAACATAATAATGGTACATAAAAGTTTCTAATACCACAGGAGATCAAAGATACTTCCTTTACAAACTTATCAGTTAACCAAATACACAAACAAAATGTGCTAATATATGCAGCTGAATTATTATTTTTTTATTTAACTTGAAAGCTACACACAATTACACTACATTTGCAAATCTGCATTATTCATACATCAAATAAAACTGGTGATATTTTCTGGCTAGGTTCCAAGAAAACCTGAACCTTAGGGCGTTATGCTCATGTTAGGAAGCTGACTTGTTAACCTTAAACCATCAGCAAGCATACAGTACCAATGTTAGTAAAAATAAAAATCTGAAACAATTCTTAAAGATAAAAGATATTGTAAAATACACTAACAAACTCATTATTGTATATACGTATCATATTCCTTTTCTGTCAACGGATTTCTCTACATCCTGAACACTGGTCTTTTTTATTTTTCCAATAGTCTCTCCTATATTTTGAACTAACCATCTCCTTGGCAACTTTCATGCCTTTATTTTCATCAACATGCAATAAACAGCACGTGTGGGCATGATCTGGTATCTTACCAGAGTTTAACTTTAGTAACTTTAGCTAGCTACCAAATCACCCCAGCTGAGCTCATGTGAATAAAACTAATAATAGAATAATTATAAACAGTAACATAACAATATATTGCACCAAGCAACACCGAGACCATTAAAATGCACAAGGTCCATACACTATCACAAATCTAAACCAGTAAAGAATGCCTGTGTCATCTCCACCTAGTTCTGATGCTAATAAAACTCAGTGGAGTCTAATCTTTTCCTGGGATGTATAAACCTGCGTATGTGACCTAACGTCCAAAGCTCCAAAACTACGGTTTTTAAAAATACTTAAATAAAAATACATAGGCAGTCTACATCAAGCTGACAAGCTTTGAATGTTAAATTCAGTTACTTCTGAAACTGGTTTAAACATAAATGGAGCACTGGTTCAGCTGTACAGTATGTAGAGACACAAGTGATAACAGATAGATCATTTGTATTTAGTTTATTGACTTCTTTACTTTGTAAATTTTCATCTGCTATAAAAAATTGTATACAATTTTTTTTTATTATGTAATCTGTATTATTATAAGTATTTTTCTTTTTAATTTGGGGTGTTTATTAGATTTTAATAGGAGTCCCTGATTTTTGATTGCATTTGTTTAAAATATGTTTTGGCCAGGTTCCTTAACTGAGGCAGAATATAAAGCCAGAAATCATCAATAAGAAACAAGAGTCTTTCAGCAATGTTGGTGACACTCTCATGTGAAGTTGTGGGGTGGAGCTTCATATATCTACATGATGTTAACATATCAGAGTACAAAAAGAATATTTTCATTTAGCTAAAGCTGTTCATCATGTTCACCTTCATATTCATGTGTCTGTGGCTTTCACTAGGTGAGTTTACATTTTTCTTTTAGCAAAACTGCTGAATCCTGAATTGGGCATGAATTAGTCTGAGTTAAAAAAAAATAGCAAAATTGTGTGTATGATTTATGTAACCCTTTATTATTCTTTTATTATGTAAAAACAAAACAATATACTCTTTTTCTTTATAACAGGTGACTCTATGGCAGATCCGATAGAGCCACTTGTTAGTCACAAAGTTGTAGATGAAGGTGATGATGTTACTCTGTCCTGCACCTACAAAGGCTTTAGTGGCAACATATATAATGTGCAATGGTACAAATATCAAAAACGTACACCCACATTTCTTCTTTATATTACACCAAGTGGAGCTTTAAGTGAAAATGTGCCCTCACGAATGTCTGCAAAACATCATCAAAATAAACAAGTGGATCTGCTCATCTCCTCTGCTGCTGTATCAGACTCTGCACTATACTACTGTGCTCTGGAGCCCACAGTGACAGGAAATCTAACTGCACTGTACAAAAACCTTTTCATAGTTGTACTGTACTGAAGCAGTTTTTACAAGAAATTTGAGAAATTTGCATGACCTTTGTGGGGAAGTCTCTCTTTTCCACTTTCATGATTTATTATAGAGTTTTTATTATTGATACATGCTGGATTATTAGGAGACAGCTCATTCATTCATTTATCCATTTAATTATTATCAACTATTTTATCTTGATCAGACACCCAAACTTTCACTGGGGACACTGTAAAAATTGTGAAATATACAAAACTCCATAATAAGCTAAGCTCAAAACCCACTAGCCTGTAAGATAGCAATGCTACTAGCTTTTGTAACCTCTCAGACAAACTGTACATAGAAATTCAAATCCTGACGACACTTTGACATTCAGTGTTGGTCTATTTTATTAATATTTTTTTTAACTAATACTATTGGTAACATGGTAGAGAATGAGGATTTGAGAGCAAAATCTATTTGCTGGATTCTCACTATGTTTAGAGAAATCATAGAGAACATACTTGGGACAGTAGCTGTACCACTGTCTGAGCTCTTGTCCCTACAGCACATAGTGAAAACTGAGGATTCTTCCTGTTTCTCTCCATTGGATGGAGCCACGGGTCGCTCAAAGCCTAGATCATCCAATTAACAAATGGCCATTGTGCTAAACTGGTACCATTTCAAGTATAAAGTGACTGCAAGAACTTTAGAGCTGATTTTAAATCAGTAGACGTTGGGAGAAGTCAGTAGCAAATTCAGACCCCGTGGGTAGTCAGCTTGCCACCCGGCAGTACAACTTAGAGCGAGCAGGAGCGAGAGGAGCAACGCCCTGCAGCACTCATCCAAGAGAGACTGGAGAGGGCGAGCGAGCAACGCAGCTGGACTGGAGAGGGTCGCGGCTGGTTATACGACGCGTGCCCCCAAGGACACAGGACGACAGAGCCAGGGGTAAGGAAAAACCCCAGTCGGTGTGTCAGCAGAAGGGGCAAGGCGTGGAGCAGCAACAGCAGAGGCGAGTGCTCCAACAGCTGGCTGCAGAGCTCATCCAACAGATCAATGCGTGCCGGGCAACCAACGATCATGAACGCATGCAAACCCTGCTGGAGTTGGGTGCACGGCTCCAGGACCAGCTCGTCCAGCTCGACAGAGGAGGCCCAGAATCTCCAGTCAGCCTCAGAGGAGGCCCAGATGTTCCAGAGGGCCCGGTGGAGGGTTCTGATGCTCCAGAGGGCCCGGTGGAGGGCTCTGATGCTCCAGAGGGCCCGGTGGAGGGCTCTAATGCTCCAAAGAGCCCGGTGTAGCTCTGATGCTCCAGAGGGCCCGGGGCAGGGCTCTGATGCTCCAGAGGGCCCGGGGCAGGGCTCTGATGCTCCAGAGGGCCCGGTGGAGGGATGAGCCAGCTCTGTCGCAGCCCTGCTTCGCCGGCCTCAGCGACGGTGAGCCTCTGCCCTACATCGACGACAGCGAGCTTCCGCCTCTGCCCCACTTCGACCTCGAGGACATCGTGCTGCCGCCTCCGTCGCCAGGATTCTGCGGCGAACCATCTCCAATGCTCCTCGCTCCGCCACCCAGATTTGGCGGCGAACCAGCTCCTTGTTCTGCCACCCGGCTTAGACCGCAATCCAGTGCTCGCTCCACCCACCAGATTCGCCTGCCCAGTGCCTGCTCTGCCGCCCTGCCCCGGCGACCATCCGGCCTTGGTGATACTGCCATCCTGCCCAGGGGACTTATTTTACGGCCTCGCTGTCGGAAGGGCCGATATAGGACCTTGGGGGGGTGCCCTGGTCCTCCGTTTTTGGCGCTCCGGTGTAGCGCCTTTGCAGGGGGGGTAGTGTCACGGGTGCTCCCGGACTCCATTTTACATAATAGTTCCTTATTATGTTTGGTTCTTTATTATTATTTAGCTTATAAGGATTAATTGTTTAGTCTTTAAATCCTGACTGGCTGAAAGCATTTACTACAATTTCCACCCCCCTTTTTTAAATAAATACATAAATGTTCACAAGGCAACTCTTACTAAATCTAAATTGATGAGAATTAATGTCATCTTATTATAGTTGTTGTTTTTAAATGAATAAATAAAGATTGATAGATAAATGTTCACAGGGCAGCTGTACCTAACTGAGAATGAATAAATCATATACATTTACAGAAGCCACACAGCAACATTTCTCTGGATCTAAAAATAACAGCAATAACTAGATGGATAACAAATATTTTAATTATTATTTGTAAAAGAATGTTCTATATTGTCTTTAAAAGAAAATCGTCCACTCGAACCACTCACTTAATCATTCACTTTATATAGCATGTATACGGCACCGGGGGTTCAGGGCACTAGGGAGGGTATATCCTGGACAGGTTGCCAATCTACGGCAGTGCACAAACAGACAACAAACAAACAAACAAAACAATGTTCTCTTTGTGTCTGTTTCTTTTCCCCAAAAGATTTATGCCAGGCATGATTGTAGTACAGTAGATCCAGTCCCATGAACATTGCTACAGTACATGAGCACTAACATCCACCCAGGAGCACTAGGACCCACGAGAGATGTTAACTTTTTACTTATGATGTCTACATAATTTGCACAGTAATATATAATATTACAGTTCTTTAGTCAGATGTAATATGAATAATAATTTTACATATAAATCACTGCAAAAAATGTATGATTTTAAGTATTTAGCAGATTCCTATTCTTTGGTTACACATAATGTACATAGTAATCACTCAGCATCTGTTCTGTTTTATCCTATGTTCAGTGCCACAGGGGACCTGGAAACTGGAGACTAAACTTAGGTCATGAGGCAGGGTACACTCCGAATGGGGTGCCAATCCATCACAACACCACACCCACATACTGTACATGCACACTCACACGCTCATTCACACACTATGGGCAATTTGGGAACACCAATTAGCCTAATCTGCATGTCTTTGGACTATGGGAGAAAACTGTAGCACCCAGAGAAAGTTCACCAAGCACTGGAAGAACATTCAAACTCCATGCAAACAGACCCAAGGTTTTGATCCAAACCTGGACCCTGGATGTGCAACGTGGCAGTGCGAACCACTAAGCCATCATGCCGCACATAGTAATTTAATTTAAATCAATCACTGCAAAAAAAAAAAAAAAATAGATGATTTGAAATTTATTGCATTCTTGCACCAAAATCCAGGTATGTGGACACCTGATGAGTATTCAATTCCAAAAACCAGGAGCATTAATATAGGGCTGGTCTCCTTTTTGCTGTTATAACAACTTGCATCTTTTGTAATTGTTTTCCACCATATTTTGGAAAATGTACTCATTCAGCATTCAGGACAGGGATTGATTTAAAAACAAAAATAAAATAAAAATTGGTGCAGCCATCATTCCAATTCATTCCAAAGCTGTACAATGAAGTTAAGATCAGGATTCATTTCAGGCCACTTGAACTCCAACACATTAACCTTGGTACACCATGTATTGCATATCATGCTGGACCGGGGAAGGAATTTAGTCGGCGTAGTCTACTCAGATTTGTGATTTATTAAATAATATCAGGTTTTAGTTTATTGAATGTTCACATCACAAATGGTTAGATTAGGGAGGAAATGTTAACGTCTCTTGGCTCTGTTTTTAGCTAGAGATACAAACTATCTCAAGCAAACATTTCTTACTGGATATAATAATAATAATAATAATAATAATAATAATAATAATAATAATAACAACAAGTGAGAATGTTCATCACATTTGGATTAAACTGCATAATCATAATTAATTGTAAGAGTTAAAAACTGAGTATGGCCTTCTGAGATGTGTTCAGCACATACAACACTATTTACAGAGTCCTCACAGAGCTATGTTCAGAAATGGATCAACTATACAACTTACTGTACATAGTGAGATACACACCACTGATTCTCACTCTAGTAACAGGTAAAAAAAAAATCCAATTTATACTATACTAATTAAATTAAATAAATAATATCAATAATAATAAAAATTTCAGCATTAAGCTATTTATTGCCTACCACTATTTGTCAAAAAGTATCTTATTTTACAGCAGGCAGCTTTGCAAATACTATTGGGCCAAAGGATGAAGATGTCTTGGCATTATCAAGAAAGACGCAGACAAATGTACATATGAGTCAAGCAGTAAATAAATAAGAATTTAAACATAAGGCCTGACAGCGCACCACAGTATTTACTGTAAAAAGGAACAGTCAAATAGTGGTTCTGACACTCCTACTAACATTTATTATCATCCACAACAACCAGAGACTCTACTGAACTCACCATCAGAGGACTAAAGCTCTCAGTTTCAGCACTTTATCACTGCGCTCTTAGAGTAGGAGCACAGTAATGCAAAGTCAAAAAAGCCTGTACATAAACATAGTAATGATACGTCAAAGTTTCTAATACCCCAGAATATCAGTTCTGACAGATTTCAGAGAGGAAGAAGGAAAAAAATGGTTCCCCATGTGCAACTAAATATGAATTGCTTTCAGCAGTGTTGGTGAGACTGTCATGTGATGGTGTGGTGTGGAGCTTCATAAATCGTCATGATGTTAACATATCAAAGTACAAAAATAATACTTTCATTCAGCTAAAAAAAACTTTCATCATGTTCACCTTTATATTAATGTGTCTGTGGCTTTCACTAGGTGAGTTAACATTTTCATTATTGCAAAACTGCTGAGTTCTGAAAGTTAGTCTGAGTTGCTTAAAAAATGCAAAATGTGAGTATGATTTATATAACACTTGATTATTCCGTATTATTAAAAAAAAACACAATATACTGTTTTCCCTGTGACATGTGACTCCATGGCAGATCCAATAGAGCCACTTGTTAGTCACAAAGTTGTAGATGAAGGCAATGATGTTACTCTGTCCTGCACCTACAAAGTCTTCAGAGGTAACATATTTAATATACAATAGCACAAGAAATATCAACAATCTAAACCCAGATTTAAATAACCCTCTCCCCTCATGAATGTCTGCAAAACATCATGAAGGTAAACAAGTGGATCTGCTCATATTCTATGCTGTTGTATCAAACTCTGCACTATACTACTGTGCTTTGGCTATGTCAAAAAAACAAACAAAAAAAACTGACAGTCATATTATACTGAAAGACGTTTTACCAATAATTGTGATGAATTTGCATGCTCTTTGGAAGTCTTTCTTTTTTGCTCTAATGATTTATAAAGCGTTTATATCATTGACATGATTGGGAGACAGCTCATTCATTCATTCATTCATTCAATTATTATTAACTATTTTATCTTGATTATACACCCAACATTTTACTAGGAACGTGAAGAACGTGAATTTTGGGAAAATATACTAAACTCCATAATAGTCTGAGCTCAATACCCAGCTAAGTGAGCTGCAATGGCAGCAATGCTACCTGCTGTCTTGACCTCTCAGCCAAACTGTACTTAGGAGGTCAAATGCTGACAACGCTTTGACATTCTGTGCTGTTAGAGATTGAAGAGAATGAGACAGGAAAGCAAATCTTACCTGTTGGACTAAGTTTGGAGAAATCATAGAGAACATACTTGGGACAGTAGCTGTACCACTATCTGAGCATTTGACCCTACAGCACATGATGAAAACTGTGAGGTCTACAGCTTCTGGATTGTTCTTGTTTCTCTCCACTAGATGGAGCCACGGGGGAGCTCAAAGCCTAGATCATCTAATTAACTAATGTCTATTGTGTTGTTATAGTACCATTTCAAGTAAAAATCGGTAGCTTTTAAGTATACCCATCTATCCATTGATCTTTATAAAAACTCCTTATCACAGTCAGGGTTCAGGTGATTCTGGAGACTATCCCAGAGCATGTGACTGAACATCACATATATACATTTTCACAGGGCAGCTGTAACTGAGGCTAAATAAAAGACATTGAATAAATCATATTATACATTTACAGAAGCCACATAATGTCCACACAGCTCTCTAGATATAAGAATAACATCAGTTAATTAAAAAAATATCTTGATTGTTACTTGTAAAATGATCTTCCCAAAGAACCCACTCACTCACTCTATATACCATGTATACTGCACCCGAGGGCTCAGGGCACTAGGAGGGGTACACCCTGAACAGGTTGCCATTGCAGGGCACAAGCGTGCACACAGACACACATACACACATACACACACACACAGGAGAAAACCTTGAAATAAATTAATAATAATAATTTTTAAAAAAAACATTAACCAATTTACATTTACTGATTTGGCAGACACTCTTATCCGGAGTGACTTACAAAAGTGCTTTGAAGTTGCGGTTACTGAATAGATCCTTACACTATGTAACTAGATACACAGGCTTACTTTGAATAAGCAAAAGCTTTATGCCAGTCAGGCTTGTAGAAGATCCAATTTCAGGAACATTGGTGAAGTAGCATTCCCATCCATGAGCACTATTTCAACCAAACTTTTTATTTGTTACTTAGGTATAATACTACTACTACTACTACTACTACTAATAATAATAATAAATAGAAGTAATTTGGCTTACTCTAAAAAAAACAAACCGTAGACTATGCAAATTTAACCTACAAAGATGAATGGTCAGAGCAATGTATACTTATTCTTGCTGCGCAAATTTTAAAACCAGTTTGTCTCATACAGTATGTTCAAGTAAATGCGATTGAATTATGAATGATTATGTGCTGGATTTAATAATCCACTTTAAAATAAGCTACTAATAATCTACTTGCTCAATGTAAACCAACATCTGCATCAATAGATATTAATTAGAAAAGCTAGACTGAATATTTGTCCTGAATTAATTCATATTTCCAAATCTATATCACCAAAATAACAGCACGACAGTGGTATAAGTGAATTTTATTATTCTGTAATCAGTTTAAGACAAAACCTTTATACAATCTACTTTTTTACTTTTTATATTTCTTGTCATTATTGTAAATATTATATTTCAATTTCAATTTCAATTTTATTTATATAACACTTTTAACAATGGTCATTGTCTCAAAGCAGCTTCACAAAAAAATATCACATGTCCA
>JAOVVB010233809.1:0-10077 GCA_028570985.1 Heterobranchus longifilis
GGTCGGGAAGAAACTGTTCTTGTGGCGTTCGGTTTTGGCCATAATAGACCTCAGCCTCCTGCCGGAGGGGAGTTTTTTAAATACTTTGTGACCAGGGTGAGAGGGATCGGCCATGATCTTTCTCGTCCGTGCTCGTTTCGTGCTGAAAATATCTGTAAAAGGCTCCTCTGCTTGACAAACTCCTCTGCTCATCCAGAGCAGGATAATAATCCATGATGTCTTCTTTCAGCCCTCTCTTCCCTTTCTATTTGTCAACGTTCCAGGTTCACATTACTGTTATGGACAACAACGACAACGCTCCCATCTTCTCCCAGCCAACCTATGATGTCACTATTTCTGAAGACACGCCCCCCGACACTGAGGTGGTCCAGGTTCTGGCGTCGGACCGTGATGAGCATCACCGGTTGACCTACTCTCTGCAGAGCTCCATAGACCCCAGCAGCATGCGTCTGTTCCGCATCCACCCCTCCCTGGGCACCATCTACACCGCTCAGAGGCTGGACCACGAGGCCTGTGCCCAGCACATCCTCACTGCCATTGTAAGTCCGTGTCACTCTCTGCCCATAGATGTAAATGTGTAGATACTGAATGTGGCTTGTGACATGCGTCTCTGCCGCCATCTTGGTACAGGGCTCTGACCGGTTCTGGCCACAGACTGTATGTAAAGACTCAGAAAAAAAGACAGACTTTTGTGCTGTTTTGGGATGTTCTAATGAAAAAAATAACAGGGAATAACATTTAACAGATGAGAAGTTGTTTCACATTATTTTACTGTTTGAAATGTGTTGGATTTGATATATAACAAGAGGTCATCCTTAGCAGACAGAAAGTTAAGCGACTGTCCTGATACTAAATTAAGCTAATGCTAGCTTATGTCAGGTAAAGAAAAGAATGATGTGTATTTTTATTCAAGTCATTAATAATATATCAGTAAGATGCTGGAAATTATGTTTGTCAATCAGTTGTGTTTCTGTATGTTATTCAATCAGCCGGGGCTGAACTGCAGTTCAGTTTTATTTATAGTGTCATATCGTAACAAAAATTATCTCAGGACACGTTTCATACAGAGCAGGACGAGGACAGGCTCAATGATTTTCAAAGTCCCAACATCACCCAAGAGCAAGCGTTACAACATGGCAATGGTGAGAAAAAAAACTGCCATTAACAGAAAAAAAACCCTGGTCTTTAACTTAAGCCAGAAATCTCGAGCAGACCATAGTCCTGGGTTCCATCTGCATTTGGTGTTGGTAGTAATATTAACAATAGTAATCCACGGCGGCAGGTGCAGCAGCGATTAGGTGCCTCCACGGGCGAGGTCTGGCCGTTCACCAAATGTCCACTTGAGGCTCCTAAAGAGTCAATCCCCATAGACCCCCATGTTAAAATGCCAGACTGTTCTCCAGAGCAAAACCACAGCAGTTATCATTTGTTCGTACCATAGAAATTAAATTGGAATAGAAAGTTCAGCGAGCTGGTTTCAGTGGTCATTTGCCGAGTACGCAACAAAATAGCGATTGTTGTTAGTTGTCATGGTGACAACGTCAGTGGGGACGTAAAGTGTGTTGCAGACTACACAGTGGAAGGAATGGCTGTCTGTCTCCTCTCGGTGAATTAACGTTTATTAACTTAACGTTAATTAACGTTTCTACCAGCCCGTTGTTTGGATCATTTTCTGTAACTAGCGACTCGTTAGCTAACGTTAGCTAGCTTGCTAAGGTCCGACAGCCAAACAAGTTAGTCAGAAAAATGCCCCGTTGGTTCAACCCAAAAACAAAACCCCACTGCTCTGAAAATACACACACTCCCTGGCAGTGCATCCACCAGTGCAATCCACCGGATGACTTGAGTTGTCCAGCTGAATCCATTGAAACATCACCAGCACTTGCTGAACTGCGTCATTCTTCCCAGCTCCGCTGTCGTGTCCTAATATGGTAACGTCCGGTTTCAAAAGCCCATGATGGCGACGGCCAAACTTGAGGCTTTAACGCGTTTTAACAAACCAATGGGTGATGTCACGGTGGTTACGTCAACTATTTTTTATAGTCTATGGTTTCCATATGTCTTTAGTATTTAATATAGCCAGTTTCCTCTAGGTGCTATAGCAGCTTTTGTCCATGCTGCAAAAGCAACACATACACGCAACCTCTCGCCCAGGTTACCGTTCAACCCGTGTCTCGTGCTCTCATTGGCTGAAGCTTCCGGACAGACTCCCCGACAGCTCCAGATATTTAGCCTGCTAGATATCTGGAGTGTGTCTGCTCGGCGTCGGTGTCTTTGAACAGTTGACACAGAGTGCTCGAGTGCCGGGCCACTGACCATTTGCCTCTGGTCTGGGGCTTTTGTCTGGGAGCTGGGATAATCAGGGCTAAAGTTGTGTAGTGAGAACTCGGTATAAAGCACTCCTGGTTGGACCTGATACACTGTGATCATACACCACAATGGTGATTTGTTTAATTTGACAAACACCTGAAACGTGCAGGGATTTTATTATGTAGTTTCCATTGTTGTACACAAGCTGCCACATTTCCTCCTTTTCACTGCCTGCTGTTGTTTTTGTTTTTCTATGGGAAAAAAACAAAACACAAACATTCAAACAGTACATCAAGGTTAATGAAGTCTCTCATTAAGTCACCCAGTGCCCTGATCAAGGAATGATTTTGGTCAAACTCTAAAAGGCCATCTTAAAATCAGGAAACTTCAGTAACCAAGGTCACAGGTCCAATATCTGTGGTTGTACATCTGAGTGGTAGAGGAGCCCTTTGAAAGTAGAAATCTCACACAAAGAAATAATTTCCAAATCTTTCTGTGACTCATGTAGTGCAGCAGGGGAGCCAGAAGCAATCTGTGCTCTCATTCTACCTGAACTCATCATTTAGCAATTAAGCTAATTATCATGCAGCGAAGCAGTATCTACAGCTCATCAGAGGAGAGGAGACCGGAGCATTTCAGACTGATGCAGTACTAAACTATTATTATCAAAAATGCGACATTTGGAGTACCTGTGGCAAAGGAAAGTGAAAGTGAGAGTTCAGGTCTGATGATATTTTGCATTTTGTTTTTGTGTTTGTTATACTTGACCATAGACTGTATGGGCTCTATCTTACACCCGGCACACAGCGCAGCGCAAGTGTCATTGCTAGTTTCCAACCGACGCAGTTGTCATTTTCACGCACGGTGCCCAGGTTGCGTTAATAGCAAATGTACTTGCCCTCCTCCATGCACCCATGGGTGTGTCGGTCTTAAAATGAGGTGTGGTCAGGCGCAGTGTTGGCGTGTTGCTATCATGAAGCAGCAGAAAGTGACTAACAAAAACCTGGTCTAAAGTCTATGGCCACTAGACTTCATTTACTAACATGAATTTAGCAGAGAGCAGAAGGGTGTGGCTGCTGCTCTTTACGCTTGAGGAAAAGCCGTCAGCAGGTAACTTCATTCATTATTTCAGAAACTAAATGTTTAGTTCTGTTTCCTCTGTCAAGTTTATAACTATATTGTTTTCATTCTGATGCTCAATGTACCACGATCTCTGCTGCAGTGCAATAACTATGTGCATAGAGATGTTTACAATTACTGAAAGCAGCCCCTCATTAAAGTAAATCACTAAAGAAAACACTCATAAATCAATACAATACATAATTTAAAAACAGTGGCATACATAGGGGGGTTGAAAATAATTCCTTGAGGTGGCGGGCGGATGATTTAAGTGTAAAAGCAGATTTGGAAGCTTCAGAGCCGATCCATGCGTCAGGCCTGTTCCACACACAGGGATGCGCAGCTCTCCTCCTCCTCATCAGTTACAATTTAAATAAGTTACCAGTGCATTGTCTCAGTCGGATGGAGTTGTGTGTAAGAGGAGACAGCGGAGGTCCACCACTTAGTGCACGAGCAGATCCTTTTTCTCAGCAGAAAACCCTTGCTCCTTATTTTCCAGATCCGCTGTTTAAATAGCAATGCGCTGCAGATGAAGGTGCACATTCTGATTGGTTGAATTCATGTTACGTCCAAAACACACCTATGATTAATCAAGAGACTAAATACAGTTGGACATGCCCTAAAGGCACTTGTGCCATGCACTTCAGACCATGCACTATAGATCGTCTAAATAGGGCTCAATATAAAGATGGACAGCCTAACAGCGCCCCAGAAGTGAAGCCAAAACATCTGGACTGCCCCCAGATGGCTGGCTGCAGTATAGGTCATAAGCCCCGCCTCACGTCCAATAAATTTTTCCCAAAGATGGTTTCTGTCATTTTAGGTAGTTATTACTATGCTGATGTTTGTTCAAGTATTAATTTTTCAGTTTTTTTATTTTTATTTAGTTATTCGATGCAATAAAAATGGGGTAAAACGTCATGATTGACAGCTGTGATTGACTCGTGATTGGTCGGGCGGGTGTATGGGCGGGACTTTGAATCCACCCGGTCGCTACTGCGCAGACTCTGGTTGCAAAATTACAAGACGACGGTGCCCGTATCTGGGATATTTTGGCTTCACTTTTGTACAGTGGGAGGAAGTGGAGACGCATCGTCCATCTTTATATACAGTCGATGCTTTGGACAATGAATGCACTGGGCACATTTGAGATTTTGCATTTACATGATTATCAGATTTTACTCAAAATTTTGATTGTTCATTGTGTGTGTTTTGTTTTTTGTTTTTTTTTCACCACAGGTGAAGGACCAAGAGTTCCCATACAGAAAGAGCCTGGCTCGTGTGCTAATAGAAGTGGAAGATATAAATGACCATGTACCCATCTTTACCAGTGCACTGTACGAAGGCTCAGTCTATGAGTCTGCAGCAGTAGGATCAGCTGTGGTCCAGGTGACTGCCCTGGACAAAGACAAGGGTGTGAACGCAGAGCTACACTACTCCATTGAATCAGGTAGGCACCTCTGACAGAAATACTTGCTCTTGTATGTTGAAATGTGTTATACTCTGTAAATAATTGTCCTCGAAATAACTACCACTTCACTAACATTGTTTTTTGATTTTCCAACAGGGAACGCTGGAAATGCATTCCATATTGAACCAGTTTTGGGTATCATTACTGTTGCACGTGACTTGGACTTGTCCAGCATAGGCCATTATGTTCTCACTGTCAGAGTCAGTGACAATGGCTCCCCTCCCCTGTCCACCACCACTATAGTTCGCATTGCTGTCACTCTGTCTGACAATGCTGGCCCAAAGTTCCCTCAGCCTGAATACCAGGCTGAAATCACAGAGAACGCTGTGGTTGGGACCTCAGTCACCACAGTCAGTGCAGTCAGCCAGTCCACCCTCACGTATGACATCAAGCAGGGCAACACAGGTCGTGTTTTTCAGATCAATCAGTACAGTGGAGTGATTTCTACTCAAAAGCCTTTAGACTATGAGAATACAGCATCTTACACCTTGATAGTCCAGGCTACCAACATGGCTGGCATGGCCTCCAATGCTACTCTGTTAATCCAGGTAGTGGATGAGAATGATAACCCACCAGTGTTCCAGCAGCTTCACTATCATGGCAGCATCAGTGAGGCAGCACCAGTCAACAGTGTGGTCTTGAACTCAGATGACTCGCCTCTCGTAATCAAGGCCACTGATGCTGACCGCAACCAAAATGCTCTGTTGGTCTACCAGATTGTTGAGGACACTGCAAAAATGTTCTTCACAGTGGACTCTGGAACAGGCTCTATCAGAACCATTGCTAATCTAGACCATGAGACATTTGCCACCTTCCACTTCCATGTCCATGTGAGGGACAATGGCAGGCCACAGTTGACAGCAGACAGTCCAACAGAGGTCACAATACAAGTGATTGACACAAATGATTCACCACCTCGCTTCACCCAGAATGCCTATGAAACAGTTCTGCTACTCCCCACCTATGTGGGAGTAGAAGCTTTGCAGGTTTCAGCCATAGACCCAGACAAAGATGTCCCTACAGAGCTCACCTACTCTCTGACTGATGGAGTACTGGAGCACTTTGCCATCAAACCTTCCAGTGGAGTCATCACAGTCAAACACAACAACTTCTCCAAAGAACGTTTCCGCTTCAGTGTCAAAGTTTCGGATGGGAAATTTTCCAGCACAGCTTTGGTGACTATTCTTGTCAGAGAAGCTCTGGATTCTGGCCTCAGTTTCACTCAAAGCCTTTACTCGTCATCTATCCAAGAGAATATATCCAATATCACCAAAGTGGCTGTGGTCAATGCTGTTGGAAACCGTCTCAATGAACCATTGAAGTACACCTTGTTGAATGGGGGCACAAGCTTCCGAATCCGTCCAACTTCTGGTGTGATCCAAACCACAGGCATACCCTTTGACCGCGAAGAGCACGAGTTCTATGAACTGGTTGTTGAGGCAAGAAGGGAGCATGACCGTCTGCACGTGGCCAGAGTTATGGTTAGAGTCCAAGTTGAGGACATAAATGATAATGCCCCTGTGTTTGTTGGACTTCCTTATTATGCAGCTGTTCAAGTAGAAGCTGAGCCAGGATCACCCATTTTCAGGGTCATGGCGGTGGATGGTGACAAAGGGATTAATGGAGAGGTGTCTTACTATCTCAAGGATGACCATGGTCACTTTGAGATCAACCGACAGACAGGAGGTCTCAGCCTCAAGAGGGCTTTCGAGTCTGACTTGTCCAATATGGAATACCAGATGGTGATATATGCCAGAGATGGAGGTTATCCACCTCTCTCATCTACTATAGAGTTCCCCATCACAGTGGTCAACAAAGCCATGCCTGTCTTTGACAAACCATTTTATTCCGTTTCTGTGAATGAGGATGTGGCTGTGCACACACCTATCCTCGGCATCAATGCCACTAGTCCTGAAGGTCAAAACATCATCTACACTGTAGTTGATGGAGACCCGTCTCTTCAGTTTGACATTGGTTTTGATACTGGAGTCATAAGTGTCATCCACTCTTTGGACTATGAAGCAGCATCGTCTTACCATCTGACCATCAGAGCCACAGACTATCTGACTGGTGCCCGTGCTGAGGTTGATGTAGATGTGGTTGTCCAGGATGTAAATGATAACCCGCCTATATTCCAGAAAATTTCCTACAGGGTAGTTTTGTCTGAAACAGCCATGATTGGAACTCCAGCACTTCAAGTTATTGCCACTGACAAAGACTCGGAGAAGAACAATGTTGTCCGCTACCAGATCTTCTCAAATGTGCATAACAGCACCGACTACTTTCACATTGATAGTAGCAGTGGATTAATTCTGACAGCACGGATGCTAGACCATGAACTTGTCCAGAAGTATGACTTCATTGTCAGGGCCACCGATAATGGCTTCCCACCATTGAGTAGTGAAGTATCAGTCATAGTTGTGGTGAATGACATGAATGACAATCCACCAGTTTTCAATCAGCTACTCTATGAGGCATATGTGAATGAGTTGGCACCTAGGGGTCACTTTGTAACCTGTGTCCAGGCTTCAGATGCTGACAGCTCGGATTTCGACAAGTTAGAATACAGCATTTTGTCAGGAAATGAAAGAATGAACTTTGTAATGGACAAAAAGACAGGAATCATCACATTGTCCAGCCACCGTAAACAAAGAATGGAGCCTGCCTACAGCCTCAATGTTTCAGTTTCTGATGGGGTGTTCACCAGCACTGCACAGGTTCATATTAAGGTGTTGGGAGCTAACCTGTATAGTCCAGTGTTTGGACAGAATATGTATGAGGCAGAGTTGAGAGAGAATTCTGCTGTGGGAACCAAAGTTATACAAGTAAGTACTGTTGAAATTGATTGAAATATGTTTTTCCTTTGTAGTACTGTATAAAACACTCATGTCTGTATTGACTAAAACATTTATTTTATTATTTCAGGTGAAGGCAACAGATGCAGACCCTGGAGTGTTTGGACACATCACATATTCCTTTGTTAATGATGTGGGCAAGGACCAATTTAGCATCGATGTAAATGGTCAGATCACCACTGTAGAAAAGCTTGATCGTGAAGACCCAGCCAATAAGGACATCGTTCTGACAGTGGCAGCGCAGGACTCAGGCGGACGTGTCTCTTACTGTACCGTACAAGTTACTCTGTTGGACGATAATGATAATGTACCTCGCTTCCGTGCTACAGAGTACCGAGCTTCAGTCAAATCTGATGTGGCTAAAGGTTTTTTGGTGACACAGATTCAGGCTTATGATCCTGATGATGGCACGAACGCCAAAGTGACATATTCACTTTACAGTGAGGCACATGTCCCTGTGGTAGACATTTTGGAGATAGACCCAGACAATGGTTGGATGGTGACTAAAGGGAGCTTCAGCCACTTGAGGAACTCTGTATTATCTTTTTTTGTGAAGGCTGTGGATGGAGGAACTCCAGTCCGACACTCTCTAGTGTCTGTCTACATCCATGTTCTTTCTCCAGATGCCTTCATTCCTTCCTTCAGCCAACATCAATACTTATTTAGCATGCCAGAGGACACCCCCATAGGTTCAGCCATAGGGACGGTACGCCTCAACAATTCTCCTGGATATGCCTCATTCTCTGCTACCTTTGCCCTGGTGAACGGAGAGACTGGAGAAAACAACCAAGATGGGGTGTTTGTGGTGGAAAAGGACACAGGTGTGATCAAGCTTGATAAGTCCTTGGACCATGAAGTTATAAAAGGATACCACTTCAAAGTCACTGCCACTGTACAACAGGCTAAGCTGGATTCTGTAACTTCTGTTGATGTTGAAGTCAAAGTGTTGGATCTAAATGACAACAAACCAGCATTTGAGGCCAACTTCTATGAGGCCACAGTTATGGAGGGAATGTCAATTGGAACCAGAATTATTCAAGTCCAAGCACTAGACCCAGACACAGGGGCCAATGGCCAGGTAACATACAGTCTTGGGACATTAATCCAGTCAGTGGAGGATTCTGACACATTGGTTGGAACCTTTGGCATTGACAGCAACACAGGCTGGATCTCCACACGCAAGGACCTGGACCATGAGACCAATCCATCCTACACATTCACAGTGGTGGCCTCAGATCTTGGGGAGACCCTTTCTCTATCCAGTACCACCACTGTGACCGTAGCAGTGTCGGACATCAATGACAACCCGCCCAGGTTCCTGGAGCAACACTATTTTGGTTCAGTTCAGGAAAGCGACCCCCCAGGCGAGGTGGTGGCTGTGCTGAACACCAGAGATGATGACAGCTCTGCCGTTAACCGTCAAGTTAGCTACCACATCACTGGTGAGTACCACTGTAAATGTCTGTTATTGCATATAATATATTATAAATAACTGCATGAACATCATATTCTATAGATGCTCATGCTCCACCCTGACTTCTACACCCTTAATGTATGCTTTGCTACATAGAGGGCACATGACTTCCTTCATTGACACTGCATTTTAGTGTTGGACATACATTCCTAGGGACACTGGGCTGTGTATTGGGGCCCATCTGTCTGCAATCATAGATGGCTTGTAGAGTAGTCATCTGGCTTGTTAGTATTCTGCATGTCCTAACCATTGCTACTTCCATGAATAATCATGAGGAGAGAAGCTGTACACTAAATTAAAGGCATGATTCAGTACATAATTCACACATTTTCTGTGGTTGCTTCCAAAGAATGTGCACATGCATTCTGTTTGACTGAGAAATAGGCATTGGTAAGTGATATAATCATGGCAGAATAGCATTCAACAGCCTGTGACATTTACCTAGCTACAGTTGTCCAGAGGTCAAGGAAACTTAATAGCAGTTCAGTGTAGGTATGAAACGGTTCCTGGTTTATTGATCAACCACAGTATATTTCTAGACAGTTTGTATTACCGTTTGATTACTGCGCTTTGAAAAACTCACGGTAAATAAGGTATTGGCTATTTTAATGTTTATCCTCACAAAAAGTGCCTAGTGCTGCAAATACTACTTGTGTTTTTCCATATAAAACTTTTTTATTTCAGCACATTTTAACAATTTTGGTCACTATAGTCATGATATTTTTATACATTTTCATCTCTAGTTCAGTGTCATAACCTTTTCCAAATGTGCAGGGGATACACTAGGGGACAAAGGCACTAAACATATATATACATGTATATATATATATATATATATATATATATAT
>JAOVVB010233810.1:0-10077 GCA_028570985.1 Heterobranchus longifilis
GGTGGGAGGGTGGGGGGGGGGCTTGTTTTCTCAATGGGAAGTCGAGCGCTGCAATAGGAACCCTGCCAGAAAAAGGCTTCACCAAACAAAGAGGCCGGTAGGAAATAATGCTGGTGGAGGCTTGTTGGGCCATCTATGGGCTTCTTTCCAAGCGGCTGCAACCAGCTATAAGTCTTTTTATGGGGACACCCCGAACAGGGGGCCCCACCGAGGACAGGAACTTTTACATTTCTGCTTGAATGGGACCTCTGCCAGGGGCTGAGTTCAAAGTGCACTTTCCAGTCATTTGATTTAACTACTTTGTGTATTTGATAGGCCGGCAGTGAAGCACACAGGACCTGAAGTAATATTCCCTGATTTTCACTCTTTTTTTTTTTTTCTTTTTTTTTTTTAAAGAGCCCAGTCTGAGGGGAAAACGGGACAAAACCTCGTAAAACTGTGGGACTCTGTCTCTCTGTGCACGCATGCACGCACACACACACGCACACACATGCACACACACACATGCACACACACGCACATTTAATTTCTGGCTCTCCAGCCTTCCCTCTGCTTTTCCTCTCCATCCTGCAGATCATATCTCATGTCGGTGAGAGCAGAAAAAAAAGCGCAGCCTGATTATTTCTCAATACAAACACCATGTGTCTGCTGCATCCATATGTCTGTCATTGTGTCTCTTACTGCAGCTGCTTTTTACTTCACTTTTTGTGAATCAATCTTTCGTTTGGCAAAAAAAAAAAAGATTGTTTCTGTATAAAGATTCTATATAATGTGCTATTTAGTTTCAGCAATCTGAATCTTTTACACAAGTTCATCCTTAAAAGATGGAAAATGCCATTTTGTTTTGGTTATGAACTCTATCTCTCTATCTACAGTCAACAGTTTCACCTCCTTGGTTCGAGAGTGAGTTTGCACAGAAGTCCAACTTTATCCCCAAAACCCTTTGAAACCAAACAGTTTTTTTTCTTCTCATATCACAAGCCCACCATGGTTTTGATCAACAGATGAAAGAAATTTGGTTGACTTAGAAAGAGTTACTGCTAGTTTTCCTCTGTAGAACGGGCCATTTGCTAAGCAGTTGCATATCTCGCCAGCGATCAGCACTAAGCCAAACTTTCATCCTATCTCTGCTGGTAAGCCACTGTTGGTGGTATTCTGCCAAATGGCACCAAAAGCAGAAGAATCTGCACGACGCCACCTGGTGGTCCATGGCGGTTTGAAGCTCTGGCAAGAACTTGAATAAAATGACCATCATTCACTGCTTAAAGCAAGAATGGATTTTTTTCATAAGCAGTGTCTGCTGAGGAAATGGCACTCCATAATATGCTTAAAAAACAGTTTTCCTCATTTATTTGAGTTGGTATCTTTATTCATGTTTGTTTCATGGAGCACCAATAGTGCTTATACCATGACAAACCCAAAAGCTTAACAGTCTTTTATCACATTCGATAATTATTCAATGCCTTGATAAACTTTTGAAAAATATCTTTTTTTTTTTTACATCATTAATGAACAAAACATCTGCAATGTATCTATTTGATCATTCCATCTCTTTTCCTCAGTAAGTTCTGCATGCTAAATTAAGTTTGATTCAACTTTATTTCAAAACATGAATAAAACCTTTGCACAGGAATTATATTAATTTATAAACACACAAAACTGAATGAAACTTAAGAAGTGCAATAAAAGTCTCATTCTCATTTTACTATCATTGTAAAATACAAGGCTGTTGTACAGAAATGTGCATTGTTGTTAAGAATAAGACACCACACATCATCAGTTTATCAGTGATGCTTTTAGACGTAGTCTACATCTGTTTAGTATTGCACTTCCATAAAGTCTTGTGAGAGACTTTGCTTGGATTATATTTCCAAGCAGACACAAACACAAACGGCTGCAGACACCACGGACGCGTAGTAGTACTTTCTGGAGTCCGCTTGAAGGACGTGTTCCACACGACACTTTCTTCTTTCCCCAAATTTCCCCCCATGAATTGTTTTGATTAAAGACATTTGATTGTCTTTATATTGTTTGATGAACTGTGGAGATGCGGGTAGCGACCTCTCTTCAAATACAGCGTCCATTTTGGTTTTCCAGCGCATGCGCCGTTGGTGCCCTTGTATCCAGGGGCGTGTCCAGGGAGTGGCCCCTGACATCTGATTGGCCACCCCATTATGATGATGAAATATCATTATTTTAAGTTTAGATTTGGTTATTTTTTCCTGACAGAAGTGTTTGTCACACAAGATTTGTTCAAGGTCCATCGTACATTTTAAAATCTGACGACAAGTACTGTTTTTACAGTTTATGGCTATGATAAATTATGTATTTTTAGCAATTTTTAAAAAACACACCTTTCAAACCTGCTGGCAGTTTGTGGGGTTCATTAAATTAAAATTTTAAACACATGATTGTTAGAAACTGTAAGATACTGTAATGTTAGTAACTGAAGTAGATATGAGTAGTGGAGACAGAAATGATAAATTAATGATATTCTGACATGACATACTTCCTGCATAAATCTCTGTCCCACTTGCGGCCACCCCAACCAAAAAGTCTGGACACGGCACTGCTTGTAGTGTAGCCTTTGGGTTGTTTTTCTTATTTCTTACAGATGCAGTGTTTCATACAGCGCAGATGTGGGTTGCTTGTTATGTAGTCTTTTGATTTAGTACTTTCACATGCAGTTAATCTACAAATACTGTCAAAACAGTAAACATCTCACAGATAGCCTCTGATATATCTGATTACATTAAAAAAAAAGTAAATATAATAAGGAAAATATGTGATATTTGATAACGGTGTTGAATAACGTGATAACGATATTCCTTGCGATAAATAAACAGTTCTGCCTTTCTGCTGATTTCAGTATACTGCTAAAATACAACTAATTGGTTGTTGAATTGCGATGTGTCGCAGTCTTTCGCTATGTGTTTATTGCGCAAGATGATATCGCGATGACGACAAAAAAACCCAATATTGTGCATCCCCAGAGTCAATGCTGGTTCAGATGGAACATAAGGATTAAACTTTTTGTTTTGGAGTATTTCTGCCAGTCTGAACATCAAATCATTGTACTCCCCTGTGGTTGACAGCGTATTTGGAGCAATTCAGGTCATCCTGATGCAATAAGAGCCGCCCCTCCCGCGCACCGACCGGATAAAAACAAACCAAGTGATTTGATTGAAGCTTTGAGCCGCGGCGTGTAGTGGATGAAGTCACACGGCTCACAGTGTGTGAGAGAGAGTTTGACTTCCTACCTTTGGAAGAGTGTGAGGTTAGTATGACAGCTTGATGGATGGTCTCTTTTTGTACACACTGCTTGCGGAATAAGATGATTTCATGTGGTTGCGAGGCCGCCCTGTTCTTGTTGCTTTGGAGCGCTGCAGCAATTAGCACAGTCACCCATTACATTCACTGTATGATAGGGCTGCAGTGTGTCTAAGTGTATGTGTGTGTGCATGTGAAATACAGAGATGCTGTGTGTGTGTGTGTGTGTGTGTGTGTGTTTGTAAATGTGAATGTCAAACCTCAGGGGACATCATTTTAAAACCACACTTGTAGTTTCATAAGAATACTTTGGCAAATGTTTGCAGTAACAAGTGAAATATGCGTCACAGTCGAAACAAAGCAACATCCCAGGAATTATTGGATTTAATTTTGCTGTATGAAATTAAGAAATGGAACGACCCTCTCCCATAATCAAGGTATGAGGTACTTCAATCAATAAACCAATCAATCAAACTTTATTTATACAGCACCTTTCGTACAAGTTAATGCAGTTCAAAGTGCTTCACAGATGACTGACAAACAGATAAGACAAAAAAGTATAGACCGTAAAACCATAAATGTATGCAATGAACTGCTGTGGATGGAGGTCAGCAGCTAAACGTATTTTGCCACATAAAGATGTGGTGGCTCGGATATTCGCTCTGCAGAGTCGTGGACATCGGTGGCCGTGCACCGGACGCACAGACGCACAATCGGTTCCATTCTGGGAAAGCGGCTGCATGTGTCCACACAACAATAGTTGTAACTTTGTAGCTTAGTTTAAGTTAAAACTACAGGCTATGTAACGTTACCTGATGCATCCAGTCATGTAGAAACGTGATATTTGAATCTCCTCTGTCTGCAGTCTCTCATCCTCTGCCGTCATGTTGTTGTTTACACAAACAGAGCGCTTGTTAAGCTGATCAACGAGGAAAAAAAACTGTCTGTATGTCGTCTAACTGTTTTAGCTTAGATCAGCACACATCTTAAAATTTGGCAAATTCTTGTGGCATAAATAATCTGACTGAGACACCTGCAGTGAAACACAGAGGAGGGGGGCAGATGTCTATATTCTTCTTTAATGTCAAGAATATTTGTTTTATTAGATTTTAGATTTGTTTTCAGTGAGATATTGAGTTTATATAGTGACTTTGCTGTTGCAAACACTAGAAACAACATTTAGGCCTAGTTATTTAAAATATAAATAAGTTAAAATCCTGTTCTGAATTAATTCTTATAAGTATCGATAAAAGCAGTAGTATCGATAAAATCTTAAAGATACCCATCCCTACTGTTTATTTACAGAAAAGTATGTTGAACGATAGTACTGAGTATGCAGTACATAGTATGTGATTTCAGATGCAGCCATCGTAGTTTAGATGCCTTTTAACAACTTAACCAAATAAATGTGGTAGATTAAAAAAAAAAAAGCTCAAATGAGTCATTTTGAAAGGCAGTGATATTTAGGTATGAGGACTTATTGATATCGGAAGGACAGATTTATAGACAGTTTGCATGAATATATATCAAGACAAGCACACCAATAATCAACTCTAACTTCCTCAGGTCTGTCTTTTCCTTCTTACTGGGCCCTTGCCACCATTCCACCTATCCTTTAGTTATTTGACACTGCAGGAGACGCCAGGCATTCAGGGCATTCTTTGTCCCTGGAGAAAGGAGGAGGGAGACGGGGGGTGAGGCAGTAAGGGGGTGGGGTGCAGGAGGGGAGACAATGCGAGAGGTTCCACTCCGTTCGGCTTCAATAAGAGCCCCCCCCCCCCCCCCCCCCCCCCCCCCCCCCCCCCAGCACTTTCCACACACACATGCACACACTCCTCGACCACCTCCCAGCTCACGGAAGGGGCGGAGCTGAGAGCAGCGAGGCAGTGTGGAGTTAGAGGAAGGGGGGAAAAAAAGAAAGAAAACGCACCCCGCCACCACCATCCGCCCCCTCTCAGTGTGTCGCGGGATGCCAGCATGTCCTGAGCCCCCTTTTTTTTTCCCACAGGGAGCGAAGAAGAAAAACACTGGTCTTCACAGACCCCGCCTCTCTTCTCCGTGCTTCAATGACTGAATTTGACTTTGGCATCAGAAGCCATTTGGTTGGACTTGTTGTGATTTATTATTATCCTCACCTGCTCCGCTCCACTGCTCAACACAGATGGGAGCCAAAGCTCGCATGGCCCTCGAATTGTGTCATTTCCTTCTTGTATTAAGGGATCATTCCAGTTTATTACGACTCGGGTCAGACATCCGTAGTTTGGACCGTCATTCGTAATGGATTAATGAAATTGTACTCACCTGCTGAGATCTGGGAACGTGTGTGTGTGTGTGTATTTTTTGTGTGTGCTGACTTTTGGTTTAACCTCCAAATAAAGTGGTTTAGATTAGGGATGCACCGATCCGACTTTTTCAGTTCCGATAGGATCACTGGGATTTGGGTATCGAGTACCGATCCGATACTTAACGCGCGGCCCCGTTACCGAGGGCAACACGTGGTGTGGTTAGCAAAAATCTTTTTCCATAATCTTGAAGATATGAATGTTATACTATTTTGAAAACACAAGATCTTCAGCATTCAATATCTTTAACCCAACTGTATGTTGTCCAAAATATGTCTTATTACAAATCATTTTAACAATAAAGTCAATTATATACTTTGTAAATATAACAGCAAGTTGTGACCAAAAGATCCGTAATAAGTTTCTGTTCCGTCGATATAGATAAGTATAAGTAATCGCCAAAAACTAGAAATGCCCATGATTTCAAAGACACCTGAACGCATCTCGAATCTAAATAGAGCGCATACAATTTGCATTCGAAACAGCGAAACGTGACATAAATCTATGTTGTTATCATACTGTTTAACCAAGACTTATGTTATTTTCACCTGAAATGGCAGATTTAGTTACTTACATGAAGAAATATCTCCACACCGCAGACATGTTTGTTTATCTCCCCGCCGTGCAGTCTGCCACCGGCGCTGCTGACGCCTGACGTAGTATACGCACGTCATCAGACGTAAACATAGAATTGAATTGAAAAGATCTGCCCCATTATATATTTGAGTCAGTGTCGGCCTGATATCCGACATCAATATTGGATCGGTGCATCCCTAGTTTAGATAATCTGGTTTAACTTTTGTCTTGTTTACGACCTGCTTGTTTCTTGTCATGTCAGATGTTGTTGTAGCGATGTTTCCATGTTTTCCAGATCTCAGCAATTATTTAGTTGAGTACAAGAAAACCCTACAAAAATAAGACCCAAGTTGTACTAAACTGGAATTATCTTATAAAGAAGTATCTGAGTATTCTAGAGAATACTATCACATACTAGCATGGCTTTATAATAGGCTCTTAATCTTGTTTAGTAACATTTTTATGTCGCAATGCCATTTTAACAGCGAACCTGCTCCATTGTCACTCAGTGTGTAAACTCCAAAAATTAACCATAAATTGCCCTACTCCAGAATAGGGCTGGGTATCGTTTATTACTATGGCTGCACGATATTGCAAAGAACTGACATTGCAATATTTTTCCCCTGCAATATATATTACGATATGAATAAATATCCTCCAGGAATTTTCTCCCTCTAAATGCATCAATCTGGTTCAGTTTGAGAGCAAAATTAAGAGGCTAGATCTATGAAGAACTTAGTGCTCTTGTAAACAATTTTATTTTGTGCTGTAGTAAACAATTTAATCATAAACACATTGGTTGTATAGATATGAATGGTGAGGACACGGAAAAAAAGTCACACCCACAATAACAGGGCTTTAAGTTCCCAGACACCATGTCTGATTTCAGGCACAGAGCAGTTTTAAAATCATATAATACTTCATTCAATACATTGTATACATTTACTCCTGGACAACTTTTCAGGCTCACGGATGGTTTCTTGCTTTAACCCCTGCAATAAGCAGGTAAACGAGACGGTGTCGCACTCTAAAAGGTCCGTGTGGAAACAAACAAACATTGCACGTCCTGCGATTGTGCATGCGCACATCGCGATGTCGATGCTGAAACGATGTATTGTGCAGCCCTATTTATTACGATACCAGTAGCAATACCAGTGCCCTTAAAGTGACTTTTGAATGTTTTGGCGGCGTCTCGGCACACTGAACTGCCAACACCGTGAAGTACACCGCACTCGACTTCACCACACCACAGACTGTATGGGTTGTAGCTGTAGTGGGCCAATCACACGTCACATTAAATCAAAGAACACTTCCTGTGATTGGCTGCGAGAAAAAACATACAAATTGTCATTTTTTTCTCGATCTGGGTAAAAAAAGGATCGCATGCAGACATCATTCGACTGGAGAAGTTTCCATACTACTTGGCAAGGGCCGATGTAGTTAGTAATGGGCCCCTAGGCTACTCTTTGTAAGTAATTCAGTGCTGTGATGCTTGCGTGTTGGAGTATTACATGGTCCACACGCACACACTCGGGGCAGACTGGCATTCACACACACACTGAGACAGCCTTTACTATGAACAGCAATGCTACAGAAAAATAAAACATTCACATCATCTGTAAGCTGCTAACAGCTTTTAGTTTTCTAAACCAACAGCACCTGTTTTGTTGTCAATTTAGAGATTTTCTTTAGTAGATCTTGGTGTTCTTTCAGCCGTTGTGCTATTTGTTTTTGCGCTCTGCTATGATATTTTCTTTCAGATTTTTTTTGCCGCCATGCTGTCCTGGTGCAAACTGTTTGAAAACCTAAACTGACCTTATGACCTTATGTGTGCCAGATCCACCCAATCAGCTGCTTAATTTTTTAAATGATTCTTATGAACCAATAGGGGTCAAGAGTGTATTACTCTGAAGTTTAAATAATTATAGTCTGGCCACTCCGGGGCCCTTGCACATGTGGGGCCCCCAGGCTGCAGCCTATAGGTCACCGATCATATATCTTGGTGCAAAAACAGAATTGAAGTTTATTCTGCCTCCTCGAGCCTGTTGTCAAGACACTGTGTTGTGTTGGACAATATTACTGGCTTTTTCTATTTAGTGGTGTCGTCGTCCTGATCCTCTGCTTCCTGCCAAAAATCATTGGTGCTCATTGTTTTCAACGAGCCAGTCGGGCTGTATGGGTGGTCTTTGGATTTCTTTAATTGTTTCTCTCTGTAAGTGGTGTTGCTGCTGTAGCTGTTTTAACGTTGCACTATTTTCTTCTTTTTGTTCCCTATAAACTAGGGACATGAAGTCACTTTCTTTGCAGCAGAGGATTTTAAGAGGACACTTTGCTTTGTGGGAAAATGATGCAGTCAAGGTTTTTGTGTGTACTCGTATGACCCCAGGAAATGTGAAAGCTTTCACTGGGTGATGATCGTGGATTCAATAACACAGAGCAACCAACATGGGCATTTATATCTATTCAGATTACTTCTTTAAGCCAGGCTGATTTTCATTCCTGGATGCTGGATGTGTTGTCTATTAACATCGTGTGTGGTTTCACATCTTCTTAGCATTTAAAATAGAAAGGAATGTTTGCGTGGGAAGATGAAACCAATATTTATTGATTTTTATCTCTGTAGCATTCATACTTTAAAAACCACACTTGTTCCAAAGACTTTTTGGAATTGTACTACAATTTTTCCAGAAGTGCACTACCTTTTACAAAGGAAAGTCCCAGTAATGACACAGTGGCTGTTTACACGGCTCTCAGTACTGAGGTAATGCAATTTGTCTCTATATATTAAACTGGGCAGACTTGGAGGCAGATGCCCGCTCTTATTACAGTGAAGGCAGAGCAGGGACCAGTAAGTCTTTGTGAAAAGAAGAGGAAAATGAAGGAGCCAGCTACAGCGAGCGCTCCAACATGACAAAAAGCCCAAGTAGAATGTAAAAATAATCCAGCATAAAATAATTCCATCCCAAATGGTCTTTTAAAGACATGTTACAGACGGTAATCATGAATGTAAGCGACGTCAGCCAACCTCAGCCTCTACTGGGACATCCAGCGTTACTCTGTGGCGTAAAAATTACAGCCGTGGCCGGAAACGGGGAGTTACTTTTTTATCTGACCTGAATATTAACATTCTTCCGGAGCTGCCGGCTGAAACCATAAGCCTGTGTTTAAGAAATATCACTGCTGTCATGGAAAACCCATATATCTGCAAAATGTTCAGGAATGAAGAAAAGAATGCTTATTATTTTATTTTCCCCCATCACACATTGGGTTTTTCTCCAGGCTGTACAAACGCAAAAGTTATAAACCGTCTTCAATGTATAGAAAACCACGTTTTTGAAAGAATATCTAATTGCGATTATTTTGACTGATATTGCAATTGCGATATGATTTGCGATATCAGAGGGAATGATCATTTTTATGTAAGTAATCGTATTTTTATTGCAAGGATCTGTAGCAAACAGAATATGATTCGTTGGCCGGGACATCTCTGCAGCACAACAATATTTAATTTAAAATGGTGTTTTTACACACATTTCGCCTTCGACAAATATTGCACGTCTTGCGATTTGAAACTTGCAGTAGGCCATATTGCGATTTCAATAACATTTTGATTAATTGTTCAGCCCTATATTTCTAAGCATGAAAGGCCTGATTTATTCCTCCACACACACGCTGCTGCTGACTCTGGCGACCACACTCACCTGTTGTGGCTTGGCTGATATGAATTTCCTTTTATATAAATATATAAATCACATAAGGACCATTTAGGTCGTATGTTCCGACTCTCTAATACGACCCATGAACATTTCCTAAATTAGCGCCCCTAGTGGTGGAAGTAAATACGACCCATATGAGCTCTTTTCGCCCTCATACCTAAACGTTATGTTCA
>JAOVVB010233811.1:0-10077 GCA_028570985.1 Heterobranchus longifilis
TAACCTTCACTGCACTGTTTTTTTATTCATCCCCGCTCGTTAGAGAGCCATGCTCCTAAGACGACAGCTGTCGCTCACCTGCTCAGTTTCTGGATTTGCTTGTTGAGCTTTTTAAGACCCGGACACACAAAACCGACATCAAATAACTGGCAGTTTACTGCAGTGTCCTGTCTGTGGTGCAATACAAATATGTGTTTCTTAAAAAAAAGTCATAATGTTTTGAGAAAAAAAAGTTGTAATTTTTCAAGAAAAAAGTTGTAATTTTTCAAGAAAAAAGTCGTAATGTTTACAGAAAAAGTCAAAATTTTATGAGAAAAATTCTCAGTGTTTCGAGAAAAAAGTCACAATTTTATGAGAAAACAAATCGTAGTTTGCGAAAAAAGTTGCAATGTTTCGAGAAAAAAGTCGTAATGTTTACAGAATAAAAGTTGTATTATTTACAGAAAAAGTCACAATTTCATGAGAAAAAAAGTTGTACTGTTTCGAGAGAAAAGTACCAACAATTCAAAATGAAAGGTAAAGTGATTCCAGTGTGTTTTAGTGTTGTTTTAAGAGTTTTAAACATATTTCGATTTTGATTATTGGGATAATATCACAGTTATCGTCCATGCCAGTCGTCTTGGTGAATCAGGGCTTTTACACAAGTTTGGAACATACTTAAAGTATCCCTCAAAAAATGTTTCAATCACTGCATTTATTTGTATTTAATTTGAAAACATCTCATGAAACACTGCGCTCTGACCTGCATCACCAGGCTGCCAGGCGTCAGATCCTCTGATATCTCTGCGCTGTAGTCGCCTCGTCCGAACACCGGCGCGTTGTCGTTCAGGTCCGTCACGTTGATGATCACCGTGGTGACGTCGCTGAGCGACGACTTGCCGCGACTTCCCTCCACGGACAGGAAGTACTCCCGGGAAACTTCAAAGTCCAGCGGGGCGAGGAGCATCAGGAGGCCTGCGACACGACAAATAATCCAAGCATATTATTTTCATAACCTTGAAAACATAAAACAATGTTTAAAATTGACTTTCTTCCAAACCGCCAAGGCTTTCTACGAACCTTGTTAAATTATTCTTATTGAACAGCGGGAGAAGATGCAGTATAGATTTGTCCAGCAAAAAATCGACTCTTGCTGAACGTCAGATCTTTTCCACCTTTCGTGTGAAACATCACAAAGACTGTGTAGTTGAACACGCGTGTGCTGTGTGCAGAGTTCTGATGTAATGTTACAGGGTTTGTCAGGAGTGATGAAATCCTTGACTTTTAAACAGTTACCTCTGACATATACTGAAGAAAATACACATTTGGTAGTAATCCTGTCAGGCCTGAATGCAAATGCCCCCTGCTTTTTGTGTCAATTGTAATTGCATTCTGTCTGACCACTGCCTTCCCGATCCTTCGTTCACTACTATTAACATACCGTCTCATCGTGGATTTGGTTTACTGTATAAAAGTGTAGCCCTTTAATTTGCTCGAGGTCAGCGCACCGACTCAGACCCGCTCTGAGTCGGTGAGTCCACCGTGCTTCAGTAAACTCACAGCAAACTTGTGCACTGGACTTGAATGATTTCTTCAACACATACAACACAAGTTCACTGCATGTACAAAGCCGCCCGGCTCACCTTTATATTCATAAAACATGTGCGAGGTCTTGATTTTGTTTCGTGTAGTTGCTCAGCCTCTGCAGCCTGTCAGACTCACCGGTGGCTCTATCATTACAAATGCATGTTACATGGCTGAGCACTCAAAGATATAGACACATCTGAATTCTAGTCAAGACCTCAGTGTTTTTGAAAACTACCAAATACACTGGCTACAGTGATGCACAGCACATGTAGAGTATGGTGCAGCAATATAAAACATACACATATTTCATTCACTTTTGGTAATTAGAGTAGGAAGACACAAAACTATGTGTGATATTACAAAACAGCCAGAAACCACAATAGTAGATATAATACTGAGGCTGTAATTATAGGCTCATTAAGTTAAGCTCACCAAGAAAAAAAAACATTTTTGTCGGCCAACCCAGAACTTAGCTCCGCCCTAAACATTACAACGTTTTTCTCGAAACATTACGACTTTTTTCTTGAAAAATTACTACTTTTTTTCTGGAAACATTACAACATTTTTTTCTTTTTCTGTAAACATTTTTCTCTCCTTTTTCACTTTTCTGGAAACATGACGACTGATGCAGATCTACAAAAGAAGCAAAAACAAAGAGATGCTGCTTAGTGGTCCTGTGCACTAACGTTGTTTTTATTTATTACAAAGAGATGCTGCTATCTGCTGAATATGTGTTAGATAAATGTTCATTTAAGTTCAGCAATTTTAAATTGTTGTAGGCTATTTTATCAGATGCAAAAAAACAACAACAAAAAAACAATATCGGCATTATAAATCAGCCATTGGCCGCCCTGCTCTCTAAATATCGGTATCAGCATCGGCTGCTGAAAAACACATATCGGTCGACCACTAAAAAATAAAACATTGACTTTGACATGAGGGAACCAGATGCGTCGTGTGTAAATGGTAAAACTATAGTTGCAAAAACTCTCGACACTTCCTGACGACCTTTACTAATCTTAACCCTCTCTGAGACTTTCAAAATCTTGGAGAGAGACAACCAACCGGGAGTGCAAAAGCTAATTTCTGGGTTTTAGGACTCATTCCTGCAGCACTCTATTAAATGGATAATCCTCTGTGCAGCTGAGCCTGATGGGAATTCATTCATCATTTGGATAGGCGTTGGATAAGTGAAAATCCGTTAAGAGTCATGCGATAAACAAAAAGAACGACCGACTGACCTGCACAAAAAGCCACTTATAAAAGAAAACTATAGCAATTTGCAGAAGTCTGCACAGTCCCAGATCTTAAAAAAGTCCTGGTCCAGATCAGTGACTCACACCAACCATAATTCTTATTCCATAAATTTCTATCCTCACCACTGCTTTTCAATCATTCCCTCTGTATGTAAACTGCCGGGATGCTGCTCCGCTTCACTGCACATCACATTGAAATGCAGAACGTATTTTATGCAGAGTGACGGACATAATATACTGTTTAAAAATGGATGTTCTTATGGTAGAAGCAAGGTGCTTTAGATGATAATATCCACCATAAGTCAAACACGTACTGTGTGTGTGTGCTTTCGTGTGACATATGTAGTGAACTCTCACTTTTGTCAGCTCAGTGAAGCCGTAAGTTTAACCTTTCAGGGACGATAAATCTCTGCACAGCTGGCTGCTGTCTGCACGTGTTATCTGTCATCCACATGTGAAGTTTAACTTCAATTTATGGCGGCGATAAAAAGAGGCGTCAGAGTCCTTAAGGGGATAAAATGTGTCGTGTCCACTTTTTTAGCGTGTTATTGAGACACTCCTTTCAGATGGTTTGAAGTCGTCATTTATCTGACCTGTCGTAAACCTGAGTAACTTTAATAGATAGAGCTTTTCACCTCCTGCTCTCTCCTCCTCCGGTCATTTCATCAGCAGAGTCTTTGGTGTTCGGTTTCTAGTGGATGTGAAAGACACGCCACCAAGCTGGAGGTCTGACAAAGAAAATACACAATCCTGCTGTGAAAAGTGAAGACCGGAGAATCATTTGTTTGTTACTAGAGCTGAGAAGATTAATTGATCATCCAGTTGATTAAGAAACTGTTTATTTTTTATATAATTGATGAATTGTTTAACTCAATGTTCATGCAAAAAAAATAATTCCCGAGTTACAACTACTCACTTGTGAGAATGATGATGCTTTTTTTGTTACGCCGATGCACCCATACAACTAAACTGCTTTCTCAATTACATTTCAAACTTTTTTTTCACCAGGATTACAATCGCTGTTTTGAACACCTCATTAACTTTGTGAAATGACACAAAATTACATGGTAAATGTTAGTAAATAAATACAAATTTTAAAAAAAGGCTAACTTCTGCTGTCTGCATGTGCGTCTCCTGCAGCAGCCTGGTCTCCTAAAAATGACATTCCCATACAACAAAACTTTTGCTGTATTACAATAAAGTTTCTAATCTAAAGTCCACTGAAGTCAGAATGGATGGATGGGTCACAAAAACACAGACTTTCACCCAGAAGCCAGCGGTTCTGGTCCTTTGTGAAACCAAAAATCAACGCTGTTATCTAACAAACAAACAAAGGTATTTATTTGAACCCAAACCACAAAACTTCCCTAAACCTAAGTAAAAAGAAACATCAAAAGAACTTACATTTCTATTCTTACACAAAATATAGAAATTCAAGCACTTTTAATGACCCTTTTAATTGTTTCTTTTTGGCTCCAAAAACAACTACCTCAGTTTTGTCTTCGTTTAATTGACGAAAAGTTTTGGCACATCGAATCATTGATTTGTTCAATGCACTTACTCAGTGCTTGTATATAGTTATGTAAATGTGTGTGCATTTATTTCATTGTTTTCCATAATCTGAGCCAGTGGAAAGATGTAGATGTGAAATAAAGCAGGACCCAGAATGGAGCCCTGGGGAACGCCACGTGTCATTTTTAGGAACCAATGGTCTTTGGAGCTGAGAGCCACAGAAAGAGTTTGGATTGTTGGATTAAGAAATCATCACAAGTACAGAAACTACATTTATTATTTATATTACCACCAGCATGTTGTGACAGAATACTGGAGATTAGTCATCTGATTCTACCATTTTCATTTCCTTTTCTTGAAGCTTCCTCCGTCTGGTTTTAAGCATGTTCTCATCTACTTCCCGTAACAACAAAAACCTGACTCACTCGTAAACTCGCCCACTCACACACATCTCTCAATGAACCAAATCTAGACATGTAATTAGTGTTCCGATGATCCAGCCACTACCAACTTTTATAAATCTGGTTGTTTGGAGACAGAAGATGTTCTAACTTTTAAAAAAATGTTTATTACACTAAGCAGGTCTGCAGAGACAGGACACGTCTGTTAGTGAGCTTATTATACCACATAAAGCCAGAGTGTATCTCTCGACTCACAAAGTGTGTGGGTGTTTTTTTGGGCTGCCAGCCAGTCTGCTGAAGCACACTTCATTAAGATAAAACAAAATGGAATCCAACAAAAACAACCATCTACCATTCCCCCCTCAAACTAAACACCTCCAGCTTTCAACAAGTAAATTATTTGCACCTTGTACACACAGCACAGATCTTCCTTCATTGATTTTTCTGAGATCAAGGAGATTTGTACACCAGCCCGAGTTAGAACGATCCGATGTTTATTTATTTTTTTACATTTTTCTACAGGGAGAAAGTTGGCTGAGCTCCAGTTTCTCTTTTTCGTGAATGTCTCGTGTCTCATTCATACCCTTCTGCACATTCTTCCTCATCACAAAGAAGCTCTTCTGCTCATTTATACACATTTCAACACTAACCAGGGGTTGAGTGCCTTGGTCAAGGGGATTTTCAAGGTGCCGGATGAGAACAGAATAGGTGGTATGTTCACATCAAAAGTCAAATCTGAGTCATGCTTATGAGGCTCTGAGTCAAAGTAACTTACAATCTGGTTATTATCTCTGATTGTGTTAGGCCAGTGTGGGCAGTCTGGCAAATTAACGAGGGCGACTTTATGGCACTATTGGAATTTTTAATGATTGCAGTCTGTCTTGGTTTCCTGTGTTTTCAATTCAATTCAATTTTATTCAGTGTCATATCATAACAAAAGTCAGCTCAGGACATTTTTCCACACAGAGCAGGTCTAGACCACGTTCAACAGTGTTTCTCTGTAAGACCATGGGCCAGATGTACAAATGATGTGTACGCACAAAAACAAAACACATATGCTGTTTCCTCACAAATAAACTGTTATTTTTAAAGGAAGAATGTGCGGTGAGAATGTGAGCACCTCACGCAGACTTCAGAGCAGCTGTTAGCTGAGAAAGCTGCAGGTGATGAGGAGGAGGAGACTGAATATGAGTTGAGAGCAAGCAGCAACCTGCAGGGCTGAAAAATAAAGTGCCAAAAATTGCAGTTCCTCAAATGTCCACTTGAGGCTGGCTCCAAAAGCGAGTCAATCCCCATAGACCCCCATGTTAAAATGGGCAACTTTACAGCAGAAATAAACACGTCGTGGTCCTGCCCTCTTGATACTTCTGAAAACTTGTCACATTTCCTTAACATTGATATCAAACCGTGTCCGTTAGCTCAGTGTGAAAATGGCGTCAGGACTTTATGGACTCACTATCAATGACTGCTCTAATTCTCCAAGACCATGATAGGCATGATTAGATCCTGTCTTGAGAAAACATGAACAGATTTATTTATTCCCCCTCCCTCCATTGTTTTATTTTTGTCTTTGTCATTTTGTATTGTTGCATTTTAAAAAACAGTTTTGGTCACTATAGCGACTTTCCCTGTTTGTGACAACTGTAAAGGGGGTGAATTTGTATATAACTCATCTGTTTAAATTATATTAAGGCTTAAAGTTCTAAATAATACAGGGCATGGCCACTCTGAGTGACAGGTGGGTGCCGTCAGGTGGCGAGCAGAGACTTCGGCCCTCCTCAGCTCTCCACCTCTTTGCACATTTTTGGATAGGCGGAGTCAGGCTCTGCCAAGATGGCGACCGCCAAAGCCTCCTACACTGAACAGTTCTTCAGAAAACTGCGGGTGACGTCACAGAGACTATGTCCATATTTAACATTGTTTTTAGGTAATTTGCCAATTTTTACTGATTGTGTTATTATTTTTGCGGTCTGCAGAGCATTAAACTGTCAATCAAAGGTGAATTTATAAACTTCATTTTAAATTATTCATTCGTGATGGATTTCATCATTATATTTATTTACATTCGAGCCGTCATCTCCCTGTTAATGATCGTTTCATTTGATCCTGAATTGTGAAGCACTTTGTAAAGTCAGTTTCAACATTAGCGCTATGAATGATCATCCTTCTGACGTTTAATAATAACAATGATTGAGATTTTACTGCAATGATGGTTTGCAGTGATGGATTAGCAGTATGGACTCTATAAATAGCCACAGCCGGGTGCAATGACAGCTGCTCTGGTGCTGTTGGAGAGCCTCGTCTGTAAAATTGCACTTTATTTGCAATATTTTTTATTGACAGGTCTAATGAGTGGTGGAGGAACGGGCACAGGTATTGATATGCAAATGGTTGTTTAGGGGCGTTTCTACATCCATTTATGGCGAACTGTGGGTGCAGAAATGAGGCTTGTGCACGTGCGCCCAGCTCCACAATGACTGAGAGATCTACAAAACAGATTCAGGCCTAATCAGGCGTTTTATAAATCTGAAGAAAAAAAATGCATATGCACATTTCTATCTTTTTTTAGTGGTGAATCTACAAAGAATTCTACGTGTCTGGCCCCACGTGTTGAAATGAGTGGAGCTGCTTCTGTCTGTTGCTTTAATGATGTGGAGAGAATTACGGCTAATTACAGTGTAACTGCTGGCATTATCGCAGGGGACAGACCCTGCGAGTGTTTGTTTTCGCTGACTGATGTAGTTACACATCGGAGGAGTAAAGCTTACGAGTGTGTCTCGGAGAGACGGATGTATTTACACAAGGGCTGTCACTTTATATTGGAACTTCAAACTTTTCTTTGGAATAAAAAAATATATTCAAACTATTTGCCACCCAAGTGAGATGGTGGAATCACCAGAAACCAGCGAAGTACCGCCAAATACCGACGCCTGGTCAGCGCCCCTCAGCGTCTGATACCGACGCACGCTGTGGCGTCTGTATGAGACGCACCGGGCTCCAGTGTAAACCCATCCGCATCGTTATTAGACGCTCAGAGCAACTAATGTCGTATAAAGAATGAGAAAGTCCGTGTCAGAACAAGGTTGGGGTAGTAGATGGGTCATTGATTGATTAAAGAAATTCTTAATCGACTAACACGCATGTGATTTTGTCGACGAATCGACTAGTTGATTTAATCGACAGATCTATGAAATTGAATGCAAAAGCACCACTTTAAATCTTGTGTTTGCCAGAGATGTGCTCATAGGTTTCTTGGAAATAAGTCATTCAGTATGAAATTAGATATTGTCCTCCACTATACATTTTAATACATTTTGATTTATGGCCCAGCTCGAATGTGCAATATATTTCCTGTTACACTGGCTCGTGGAATGTTTTGGAATTCATTAAAAAAAACAGTTAAAACAAAAAATGCCCACTAAAGCTGTTAACCATAAGCATGATGTCAAATTCTAGCAAAAAAAAAACAACTTTATTTCCCTTTTAATATTCGGAAACAAACAAAGAAATCTCCCTGAAGCTCCTGAAGTCTTGGCACTGATTTCCCATCAACCTTTAACTCTGCCTTCTTAGTGTAAATAATTCCCACAATTCATCAGACACACACACACACACACACACACACACACACAGTAATCTCGGTGCAGAAACCACCAGAGGCAGACATTCCTCTTTGTCATGTTTGCTCAGATAATTATGCTAATGTCTGAGATTTACTGTGGCACTTATAGCCGTTAAGATTCTGCCTGTTGCGTCTTTAATATAAACGGAGATATGCTTTATGTACAGCAGCTCCTGCATGCTGCTCGTGCTCCCCGCTGCCAGGTTTCTGTCAATAAGGGTTCGTATCGGTGTTTTGTGTTTTGCTCAAAGCAGTCTGAGCTCATTCTGCACAGCGTGATGTGACTTCTTGGAAACAAGACTCTGGGTGAAGGTGATTTGTCTTTGTCAAAATAATGACTCCGTTTCCCATGCATCTCATTGTGTACACACACCAAAACACACACAAACAGTTTCAGAAACTCAAACAGAAGTTTTAAATGCAACGGATGATCTAATCTGACACACATTTAAAACTAAAAGAAGGTTCTGTGAGGGAAAAGATTTATTTTTAAAGCTGCCGGTGTGGACTCCTTGAATATTTATTATTAAACGGCATTTTATTTTGGAAGGATGTACTGCTGATAGAAATGATGACAGTAAGAAGTCTGTATTCAATTGAAAAGATCATTAAGTGTAGAATTTGAAATAATTGCTCCGTGTAATTACTTCAGAGAGTCAATGTTTTGTTTAGTTTTTTTTGTGCAATGATATGAACTTATTTGGATCAAGCTTTATTTATTTATTTTCTGTTTTATTATTATTATTATTATTATTATTATTATTATTATTATTATTATTATCCTTTTTTGTAGTTTTTTGTTGTATTTTATCCTTTGGGGCTTTGTTTTGTTTTGTCGAGGTTGTTAGGTTTGTTCATATATGTCGTGTGTTTTTATCACAATGCATTGGTTTGTTTATATATTTTGGCCTGTTTTTGTGTGCTTTTGTTGTTGTGCTTTGTTTCAGATGTTACTTCTTTTTTGTGAATTAAAAAAAAAAAAAAAAATGCACACCTCTACATGTGGACTTGTGAGGACCCTCACTGACGTCTAAAGTCCCTGATGTACTTGACAACGAACATACACACGCACACGCACACACACACACACACACACACACACAACGAACATACACACACACGCACTCACACACACGCACACACAGTACGGAGGAGTTCAGACTGAAAACAGCCGTGTTGTTTCAGAAACTGAAGAGAAGAAGTAATCCAGAAAGTCCAGTTTAAGATCCACAAATCTAAAGGCTTATCAGATGCCAAAACACTAAGTACTATGTAGAGCCAGACTGATATATCAGTCGGCCGATATTGGCCTTTCTCAGACATATCGTACTCGGATCCTTCACTCGCTGTCTGTGATGAAATAAAAAAATATTTGTTTCTTAAAGAAAAGTTGGAACGTTTCAAGAAAAAAGTTGTTATGTTTCGAGACAAAGTATTTGCACACGGCACAACACCTGCCCTTATATAGTGTTTAGGGATCGTTACCAAACAACACCTGCCCTTATATAGTGTTTAGGGATCGTTACCTAACAACACCTGCCCTTATATAGTATTTAGAGGGTGTTACTTAACAACACCTGCCCTTATATAGTATTTAGGGGGCGTTACCTAACAACACCTGCCCTTATATAGTATTTAGGGGGCGTTACCTAACAACACCTGCCCTTATATAGTATTTAGAGGGTGTTACTTAACAACACCTGCCCTTATATAGTATTTA
>JAOVVB010233812.1:0-23768 GCA_028570985.1 Heterobranchus longifilis
CGGCTCATGCCGATCATCTCAAAATGTTATTAATCGGCCCGATTAATCGGTCGACTCCTACTATTCACCACCCTGTCCTCCAAAATAACAATTCACCTTGTTACATATACGGCATCCTACCTCCTCCATTGGCATTGGATGTAAATTGTGAGGTGCGGAATCGTTCAATATTGAATTAATTCCTACAGGTACTGGACTGCCGCTGTAATTTAAGATTTATTCCTCTTTGATCAAAAACAGCTAACAGGACACCTGCCGTATGCAGACATAGCACCTATTTTACTATCTGTCCTTTGTCTGAATAAAATCCTTTCCTGGTGATATTAACAATAAATGTCCATTGAGCTTTCACTGCCTTAACATGTTTTATGGTTGAAGTTGAAATACTGTAAGCAGAGCTGCAATGGGTGCCTTGGGCGTGCTGCAACCACGACATTTAAAGGGCTCATAGACATATATCCAAACAGGTTACAAGCTTTCCCAGTTAAGTTATAATCGTATCAGACAGCTTTTTATTAACAACAGAGTCCTATAGAAAGATAGAAAAAAGTGGTTACCGTTTGCGCTGCAGTAAAGGAAGCATGGCAAACCATGTGTATTAGTATTCAATGTTGTGTAGCTACAAAGAAACAGCCGACCACAGGGAAAAGCTCTTGATATACAGTGTATGAGGAGAAGTGATAGTATTCTTTTATTGCCAATTGAGCTCACAACATGTATGCTGATCTCACAGCAGTTGAAAGGCTATTTCTGGGTTACACAAAAAGCAATATAAAAGCAGACTTTTAGCCTGTTTCACAGAGACCGGCCCCTTCATTTTCAATGCCACATTACAGTTGCACTTTGTAGGAGTGCTTACTCAGTCATTGCAGCATACTAAAAATGTGCATGTGCCCTGCAAAAAACATTTTGTATAGGGTTCTTCCATTTCGAAATCTGCATGGCTGTTTGTGCAGTTAATATTTAAGGAGGTTGTGTCATACTCTCAAGGCACGTCCTCATCTTCACAAACCTCACACTCCCGCATCTACGAGCCATTAAAGTGAACATGATCACATTTTGGCATGCGATTTGTTAATCTAATCCAATCTACTCTAATTAAACCTAATCTCATCTAATCTACTTTTGAAGCTGCATGAATTCAGAGGGAAGCTTGAATGCATTTTATCTGCACTGTATTCAGGTAAACCCCAGCACAAGAGTTTCTTTCTAGTTTCAATGTGTTCCATGGAGGTGAAACTTCATAAAATGACGACTGAAATGTATTTATGAAATGAAAAAACATTGACTTTTTTCAGCATGTGATGGCTTTAAGTGTGAACAGTATCACATATTTGAGTGTATATAGTTGGTGTGGTAATTTGTTCCACCTTTCCACATTAGTAGGGTAATTAAAATGTATTGCTCCCATATGAGTAGCGTAGCTCTGCCCTTGTTATGCCATAATCAGGTCTTTACATTAATAATTTTCAACCTCTGAAGAGATATTTCTCCTGTTATTTACACTCGTTAGTCTAAAGGTTAAGCCCTGAAACGCTTTGTCCCATTCATTTATCTTTTCTGTCTGGAGTGGACGGTGGCCGATAGGTCTACTAATCTTTTGTTTGGCCCACTGATGCATTAGGATAAGAAAAGGAGAAGATTATTTATTATGAATTTATTTTTGATTTATTAGGTACTCTGGCGTTTGTGTACATTATGAATGCAGAACGTGTGCCTTAACATGTGATTACACACCACACTATGTTTAATGTACATTCTGCACACTCCCCAACACTGACGTGTGCTGCACAATAAAGCAAGGAGATACACTGCTTTAACTTTTTAACTTAATATTACATAACATTTGGAAGCATTTGTCATTTGACTTTCTAGTTGGCACCTATTGTAATGTTTTGTTAACAGTATATTTTATGAATGATAATGAAAAATATACAGTTTTGAGGGGAAAAAATACAGTAAATAAAGTTGCAGGCAACAACTTTCTTCAAATGTTTTAAATGTTTTATACAATACATTTATTGTCTCATAATTATTTTGTACCACCACTTAAGTTCCTCCAACAAAAACCATTTACCTCACTGAAAACATAAGACTGTCAACAGAGAAACGACAGCAGCCGCTGCTGCTTGTTGCAGTAATTACGACCCACATTTGACATTATATTGTTCGGCTGCGTCCTCTAGTGTTCAGAGATTCAAGATATTATCGCAGGCAGAAAGCAGGAAGTCATCTACTATATGCTTCAAACTCATGGTGTGAGTGGTACCAGAGCAAAATTGGAGCGGGGTGGAGTGGGAGATAAGGCGACGCTCCAACTTTTTCAAACATCCGCTCTGTGCTCCATCTGAAATCCTCCCACTCGTGCTCCACGCTTGCTCACGCTCCGCTCACATGCTACACCCCTTCAAAGCACAACATGAAAAGCTGAGCATGACGATTTTTAGACAAAATCAGTTTTTCTTTACAGCCAGGGGGCCCAGAGCTGGACAGGAGCCCTGGAACATGCAAGCAACTCTGGATAATATGTCAGAGTTATTGAGCTGTTTTCATGGGGCAAAAAAATCCTAGTGGCACCCTTTGTACTCCTGCTTCCAGCTATCAACACTGACAGCCAAAACATGCTAAGTGCACAGTGCTGTCTGCAGCATGCAATATCATGTCAGTTTCATTTCAGACCATGTGAAAAGAGAACCAGTACTTTAATCCAGGATCGTGGATGTCATGCAGTCTAGAGGATGATTAGCTGGCTATGCTGTGTTATTTATGTTGAAGGCACGCATGCGTGCACGCATGCACGCACGCACGCACGCGCCCGCACTAGGGCTGCACAATTAATCGAAATCGCAATACGGACTAGTGCAATATCCAAATCATAAGGGGTGTAATATTTGTTAAAGGCAAAACATGTGTCAAAATACCAATTAAGTATTGTGGTGCTGCAGAGATGTCCCGGCCTACAAATGGTATTCTACAGACTAATGAAAAATTCTTTGTTTGGTAAAGATCCTCGCAAAAGATCACACCATGATAATTTTAATATATTTTTCAGTGAAAATGATAATAATGATGCAAAAATGAGCATTCCCTACAATATAGTGAATCATATCTCAATATCAGTCAAAATAATTGCAATTAGATATTTTCCTCATATCGTACAGCCCTAGCGTGCGCACACACACAAACACACGCGACTAAACCTGTTCAAAGACTCTTATAAAAAGAAAGAGGAGACATTGGGTGAGTTTGATACTATGCAGAGATTCATCAGTGAAATCCTCTAAGCTGTGGCACACAATTAACAGATGTGTAGACTACAAAATATAAATGAGAGCAGAGTTATCCCAGGGCAATCTGTTGAAAAATTATTCATCATCTGCCATTAAAACAAAGCCTTTTCCAAATAAAAAAGTCCCCAACAAGCACAACATTTACATAACAAGAAAATATTTCTCCCTTATTTGTCACAATGGAGTATGTGTCTTTCTTTTAAAACATAATGGGACGCAAATCTTTACTACACACAAACACATGCATGCTTACATAAAACCATGCAGGCACATTCACAAACATACACACACACACTCACACTCACACACACAAACGAACACCCATGCCTGCAGCTCCTCGGAACACTAATAGGCTTTGCTGTCAGCTCCTGGCCTTCCACCAAACAAAAGGATGATTTCTGTCACATACACAGTCATTGAATTTTGCATCCAGACCTTTATCTGACCCTTCAGACTACAGCAGTGAGTCATGCTATGGAAATCAGGGCCTACGCACTGACTGTGTCCTCCCATTGCATACCGCCACACACTCTTTGCTACTCTCCAATTTAACCTCTCTGTATCTCCATTTGTATTATTTGTCTGAAACATTTTGCTCATTCAGCAGGCAGAGAGCAGGAAATAGAAGACTACATGCTGTGGGAGACTCAAGGTGAACACCTGGAAGTGGACCTCCTCTATCTACACTTTGTGCTACATAGAGCTGTGATGGATTGAGTATTCATGCCGAACCGTCATGGTCTGCTGCACGCAGAATACACGGTAGGTAGATTGTTGCGCGTAATGCGGAAACCAAAGTTCCCAAGTGCAAGTTCCACACAAAAATCTTTAGCTGTTCGCCGTTAGCAACATTTAGCACAACAAGCTTATTGCCGTTGGACGTGCAAGTCAGTCACACTATGGCGAGTGCAAATGAAAGACAGGTGCTGGAAGACCCACCAGTTGTTTGGGAACAATTCAGGTTCTTGGTGAGCAACAACAACCGAGAGAGTTGTGTATAAGACAATTATACATGCTAACGTACATTCCAACGGCATCACCCACATGTGCCATTCAACACTACTAATGCATACGTTTTATTTTTTATTATTCTATTTATTTTGTGTTTTCAATTTCATGGCATAAGAGATGCTTTTCAGTTTTATAGACTGTTGTCTTTTGGGAAAGTGTTTGTTCAGTATTTGTACAGTGTAATACAGAAGTTCCTTATTTTTATAATGAAAATAGTTTACCAAAGTTGCCAGTGGGCAAAATGCTCTCAGTCTTTGACACTTCCACTACTGTCTGTTCAAAATAAATGAAAATAAATGTGTCTATTTGGCTTTTTTCCACTGTACTGTATTTGCACCGAGCCATGGCTCCTGGGGTATGAACCAAGGCTGTCAAGGAATATTCTAAAAGTAATATTTTATTGTGTAAAAAGCAGCACCCATTTTTTTTTTCAGTTTATGGCACTACCATGGCTGTCTGCCTTAGTTATTGCTAATGCACACCAAACATTTCCTCTTGCTGCACCTTCACATTAAAAGCTTTTAACCGGCAAAACAGGAGTGGACCTTTATTATGAAGGAGTCACAGGAAATGCAATGTATTTGTCAGTGAGCTTGACACGGACTGCTATCTTGCATCTCCAAAACAAAAAAAATGACATTTTCTGCATTTTTGGACAGCGGATCAGTTTGGAATATTACAGGGAGTAATGGAACAGTCGACAGGCTGCACACCAACTTCTCAACGAGGTAATGTTGCTAACTAGCTTAACTTTCACTTTGGCTATTGCAGACGCGTCCAGCATGAAAATAATCACAGTTGCTAACAGAATGGTAGAAAAAGGCCAATTATTGCCTGACTTCTTTATTAGTCAGGCAATAATTATTTAATCAGTATTCTGGGGCCTGTAGCTTTAAACCGTATTTGCCATCACCACCGGTAAATAGAGTGTCGCCAAAAATCAACCAGGACTAATATCGTAGGGATGGCCACTAAGTTTTATGCTATAGTTATATTATTTTATTTGTTTATTTTGTAATGTGCAGGTATGTAGATTTTTTAAAAGACATCTTTATGTCGAAATAAATACACCTATACAAGTAGTTAGGTCTCTCGTTGTATTGGTTTGCCCTTTTATCGACAGAATGCGCAAAAATAGATATTTGAAAAGGTTTGAACCTGTGTGTTTTTAGAAGGAATAATCAAACATCATTTTTGGCCATTTTTGACAGCCCGAGTAAGAACCATGACTTTTGTGTGCCGTTACACCCCTAGTGCTATATAATAATCTTGTCTTGTGTATATGCAATTATTTTGCAGGAACTTAATCTGAAAACCAATAAAATTGTGACGTTACTGCCAGTTTAGTGCAAAAGGTAGGCTAAATGTTTTTCCAATCATTTCTGTGATCTTCTTGGAGCTGTCTTACAAGGTGTGACCAGCTCCCCCATTTATTTTATGGATTGCATTGTGAGACATTAATAGTGTCCATCAACAACACACTCAAAAGTCAAGCAAATTTAGCATGCATATTGAGTATATTTAATACTGCCACTTTTATGAAAAGACCTCTGCACATGGTCATCAGTAGCAGAATTGCGGTCACATGGACAAATTAATAGCATTAATTCAATATCCTCTTTTGAATCTCTTCTTAAAACTCTTTTTTACAACCCTTGTTTTCTATAAATGCCACTGCAGCTGCAACATCTCCAGAGAGTAAGAGGAATGGATGGAGAAGTTGAAACACCCCAGTCCTCTGCAAAGTGTTGGTATGTTTACAAGTGTTTGTTGGAGCTTTGTGGATTAAACACAGTCTCTCCTGCGATGATGGCTGTCAATAAGTTGAATTACTGGTCACCGGTGCCTTGTCTTGGATAGCGGTTTTGTATTTTTTATGTGCCTCTTTGCTCTTGTAATTTAAACAACAGTGTCCGTAGAAGACAGATTGGAGCGAGGAAGCAAAAGTTTAGCTTTCACATAAATCTGCTGGAGTTATTGATCTTTTAGTGGACAAGTTTTTCACCTCTTACATACCCTAACATTCCACTTGTTATTTAATCATATAGTTTTGTGCTTTGTTTTATGGCCACAGAGAAATTGTTATCGGGGAGTTTTAGTGTGGACACAAACACATCATGTAGCCTACACACACACACACACTTAAAGACGCAAACACTTACGCAAGTGGGTACATGCAGCAGTGACACATCCAACACATGCTCTCCCACTGAAACATTCATTCAATTATCACTCATACAGACGCGACCATACACACAAATATATGGTTCATGTGTCACACAGTCATGCACACACACACAGAGACAGGCTACATTTATTTATGGTTGCCATTTCCTTGTTGTCCGGAGGCAGAATTTGTGGTGGCATGTGGAGGGCTTTAATGCCAGTCTCTTCAAACTAGTCTCTTGTGAGCCCAGTCTACTTCATCTCCGTCTGGTGTGCCAGTACAGCTTTACCATGTGTATTTCTTCTGCTGAAAGCCCCGCTATTACTCTCTGACCCTTTTTTCTTGTGTTCTGTCTCTGTCCCGCTGTTACTTTTTTTCTTGTGGGATAGGCTGTCATTTGTCTTGATATTGTTTCCTATCTGTCTGGTCTCTTGCAGTAATGTTTTTGAGTCATTATGGTCAAAAGATCTAAACAAACAGGGAGAGGTGGTTTTAAGTTTAAACCAGGCAAGCATGGCACATAAAAGATCCACTGTCATCACCGACATGTAGCTACACTGATTTATAATTAGGGCTAGATGATAATTCAATATAAATAATAAATAATATAAGTCCTCCAAACCCCACGACCACATACGTCATTTGTTCCTACCCTCTAATACGACTCATACAGGCATTTTACTAAATCTGCGCATTTTCCATCGTCATACCTGAACATACGACTGCGGTTGTAAAAATGCTGTTAACAGTTATGCAACAAAACAATTTGGTATTGTTAGAAAAAAGAGGTTTGGGTTTGGGTCTAAATACTACATTACATGACTTTGCTGCTCCCACCAGTACACAGTGTAGCTACTTCTATCTGATTCTCCATACCAGGGGCACGCAGACCAGGGTCTAATGAAGGTAATACACTGACTATGCATAACTACCTCATACAGCACCACCAAACTCTCTCATATATATATATATATATATATATATATATATATATACATACACTACTACTATAATACTACTACTACTACGATTCATACCATATCACCAGCTGTTTGTAGCATATCATACGCTCTCTCCCCACATGTCTGTCTCTACACTCTCCACTATCGATTAAAAGCAAGAAAGCCATCTGACTTAATGAGACACACAATTAACATATTACCTATGTTTGAATACTTCGATAAACCCTGTGGCACATTTACATTAGGATAATGCTGTGATAGTATTTTTGGTCTACATCCCCCACCGTCGCCTGTCATGTATTTGGCTATCTATCTTCTTTTAACAGCAATGAAGACAGTTCAATTTGGAAATAAATATCGACTTTTACAACATTTTATTAGGTACCTAGGGATCATTTAAATTATTTGTTAGTGTTTAAGACACTGGATGCCATTGGATACACAGTAGTTTCTGGTATTTCCTTGAAGTATATACATGTAATAACTGAATATGCCAACTCATGTCGCTATTTTGTAAAAGGTATTGTAAGTATTGTATTGGCGATCACTTGATTTCTTGGAAAATGCTTTGAAAAAAATGTCATGACCAGCACTGTCTTTTTTTTTCCTGAAATTACATCCCAAAATACTAAAATACCAATCGGTGATTTGTTAAAACTAAAGCCAATTTCATATATAATTTGCATTTCATATGCAGCAGATAATAAGGTAAAGATTAAGGAAAACATTCTCAAGGTAAGGATAAGTGACATTTTCTGGTGTAGCTTATTTTTTTGGGACAGCTTGGTTGAGCTGTGGCTTCCAAAGAAAAACTAAATCCCTGAGTCACTGCAGAAGGGCTGGGGCCAACTAAAAGTGGCAGAACTATATCTTTAATTAAAATGACTTTTTTTCTGAGTCATTGGCAAACAATCATAAAAAAGAGGCAACTTAATATTCCCCTTCCTTTCAAATCAAATCAAAATTAATTAGCTCATGCAGAGTAATATAGCACACACAAATGTCATGTTATTTATAGCACCAAAATATAACCAATGCCAAATTAATAAAGTGACTGTAAAACAAAAGTGTTTGACTCTAAGCTATTCTCTTTCCTTTCCATCACCTTTAGTTCAGGACAATCACAGCATACACGGAGCTTGGGAAAGCATGCGTGTTTTACTATGTGTATGCCGTTGGCCGTACATCCATGTAAACATAACCCGAAGCCAAGACTCGTCAGTTTGATAGGTGACAAATAACCCAGGAGCTTCTTAAGTTACTTCTGAAATACAACTTTACCCTATTTAACCTCAGCTACTTGTCAGCCAAGAGATTCTCTATTTTTGTCCCTCTATGTTTCACAACAAGCCGGCTCTTTTCCTGAAAGGCTCAGCAGCAACCTGACAGATGTGTTAAAGGAGCACCGGGTTACTGCAATTGAACATGATGCACACTCTGCTCACAGAGGCTGGCTGAGGGAGCGTAACTGAAAAACACAACCAGCGCCAAATATGCTTTAAAGGCTGTATAATCTGCAATAAAAACCTGCAGAAATATGGAAGTGAACATGCGTGTTTCTGTATTTTATCTCAGATAATTACAACTTCATATTTCATACAAGTATACTATTTTAATATGGCATCTAAAATATCCCTTTTCCAAGTCCCCTCAATGCTCAGTCATGAGCTACTGAATATACTGTGTGCAAACATGCTTTTACCGATAAGCAAGACACTGAAATAAGCCAAAGATGTGTGCCTAGTAAACATGTAACAGTGACGCCTTGTGTCGATGGATTATTCATGTCATTTCAAAAATGTACTGTGCTCTGTAATACATGTCCTATTTCCCAAGTTTACCTTCCATCTCAACAGTGGGGACACTGGAGCATACAGTGGGGGGGGTAACTTTTTGTTACTATTGCTAATACAATACCAGTGATTGGGTTTCGACACTAAAACAATACTTTTGATGCTTTGAAATGTTGAAATGTTTGTTAAATTTAAAAAAAAAAGGGTTTGTAGGAAACCATGTTCATATTTCTACAAAGTTGAGTATTGTCTAAACACAAGAAGCCACATTTTAATGATTGCCTTTTTCCTACTTACAGTATGGTTTGTCAAGTATATTCCCATTTATATTTGTTTCCTTAAGCCGGAGATATACTTGCTTTTAAATACGCAAACGCGATGACGCTGCCTTGCGTATTCTGCGTCCGTTTTGTCCATTCATTGTGTATGTACTCCAAAATTAATGCGACACGACAGCTACACAAACGGATGGTCAAACAGCAAGTATATTTCTGGCTTTACATGCAATATGTTTTTTTTGTGTTATGTGAGTTCACAGTGACCTTGATCTTTGACCTCCAAAATCTAATCACTTGGTCCTTGAGTCCAAGTGGACGTTTGGTCCAAAATTGAAGAAAATCCCTTAAGGTGTTCCTGAGATATTGCGTTTAGAAGAATGGGACGGATAACCCGAAAACATAATGCCTCCGGCCATGGCTATCGCTGAAAATATAGATTATACATCAGTGGAAATGTAAAATGTAGTTCTCATCATTCAGTAATAAGTGTGACCCAGTGGGCCTAGATATATAAACTATGCACTGCAACCACTGATACTCCATTTCAAAAACATAAACTGGCATTTTCTATTATTAAAATAAAACATTCTTGAGAGCAGCATACATGGTTTTCTAGCGTGAACTGACTGACATGATAAAGTGAAAATGAAAAACCACTCATCAAGACACTTGTCCATCCTTTAACTCACTTGTATAATGCAACCACACACTCCCATTTTGACGCATTACACAAGCCATGTTTTTGGATTGGAGCAGTCAGCGGGACATGAACCATTATATTGCAGCAGTTCACTGCTGTCAGATCACATGCATTTATCACGGATGAACTGTCTTCCCTTCGTTTTAATGATCAGAATGTGCAGCTGTGTGGAAAATAATCCAAGGTGCATAGTGCCATATTTTAACTCCCACAGCAGAAACATTTTTGGGGGTAAATATTTATCACTGCCATTAACCTTCAAGGCAAGATTATTGCTGTTCACAACATTCAGGTCATGACCGTTTCTCATAAATATTGTGCACACATGTTGTACAACAGCAACTTAAAGGACAGATTATTTTGCATGTATAGGATGCAGTACATGCTTAACACACATCCACGCATGCACTTTGGATGAGTGAGTGCAAAGGTCGGAGTTGTTTCTTGTAACCTGATGAAGGAAAAAGGAATGTGAACACCTTGGTCTACAGTCAAGGCTGTGAAAAAATGCTTTGAATCCAAAGTCAAGGTTTGAGCGTGAAAAATGAAAAGTGAAAAAAGTTTTTGAAAAAAGACATTTCATTCAAATGCGTCATTCATTCATTTAAACCTTTCACTCACTCAAATCTGTTCTTCCATCAACCTTTTGTTAATGCCTCTCTTTTGCAGTGTTTTAGTTGGAAAAAGGAAGGAAACGCTCCATTAGTAACATTTGGACTTTGACCACTTCCTTATTCAAGTCCCAATCTGCAGGACTTTTATGTGGTTTGAAATTACTCTGCTTGCATGAGTTTTTGCTAGCAGAGAAATGAGAAAGACCTAGTGAAAATTGGTGCAGTATATGTGTTACTTTCAGCCAATTTATCTCTGTGTCCCCAGGTCTAATCCATGGGTGAAGAGTAGGCCGTGTCCAGACCTACATTGGCATTCCTTCAATGAGACCACTGTGTTGCCACAGCAGAGGTCCTGACACAAAATAATTAAAAAAAATGTCTGGCTCATCCTGGCTCCACTATTGCCGCAACATGATGCAACATAATCAACTATGTGCAAATGCATATTCTTGGTAGAATATACCAAAGTCGTACATCTTCAAATCCCACACATGGCTTTAACGTCTCCCTGACAACAGACTGGCCGAACATGCATTAGTTCTGTAGCCTGGTGTGTGTTTGATTTCTCTGAGCACACAGATATGTTGTCCCTGAGTCTAGTTTAAGGAACACCTTGCTCAGCCTGACATCTGCTTCCTCTTGCTCTCCTGAATGAATTTAAACTATACAATTATAAGCAAAACACACAAGGATTTGCAAGTCAGTGGATTAGCTCTTTTTGCACTAAAATCAATCCGCTGGAAAGACATATGACCTCATCTATATGATGTGAGCAAAAAGCACATAGGATTAACTTGATAAGGTTTTATAGTTATAGGCTGCGTTCACATTACAAGCAAAATCAGTTTTTTTTTTTCTTGACACAGATCAGATTTTTTCCAGATCATTTAATATAATATAATTTGACTCTCTTTCTCCTCATCCTCGCCCTCATTATCATCTGCTCACAATCTGCTGGCTTTCACTGCACATCAACTTATAAAGAAATGAAACCATAAACGCTGACTTCAGTGGACCCCATGTTTACTTCCATGCAACAACGTGCTGTGTGTGATGTCTTTGTTTCTTTTGCGCATCAGTTCAGCAGAGAAAAGGTTCTACCCTCATTTACTTGTGCACCCATAAACACTGCTGGCCTTCTCCCTCTCAAGGATCTCATCAGCACGTAGGCCCTGCTCCAGGACTTCATTTACAGCCATTAAAACCGTTTTATTTTGGAAACTGAAAATTGTGCCTCCTCTAGTGGCTTGTTCAAAGCAGCCCACGTTTGGCAAATAATTTGCTTCTAAATGTTCATTTCCTCTCAGTAGGACAAGAAAGCTATGAATGGCTGATATGCACAGAACGTATAACATGTATAACATTATACTTGATCTCCAAATGCAAAGTTTTCAATTGACTGTTGCACGCTAAAAGCATTTCGTGGCTAATCACACAATCTGAAAATGTTTTGAATCTCTGATTGCATGAAGAAGCTTGAAGATCAGGCCAGCTGTTCATTCAAATCAAACCGTTTGATCACAGACTACAGAGACAGATGACAAGTAATTACATACTTTCTTAAGAGATGAATATTCTCCTAACACCTCTGTTGTGTTGTGTTTTCAAAATGTATTTTTGTAAGAGTCTGTAGATATGCTGCAGATGTGCAATAGCAACAATCTGTAGAACACCACGTTCAGATTTTTCATTGCACACTTGGAAAACATAGTGGCATCACACATGAATTACTTTAATTGTATATATTACGAACTAGGGTGATATTTTGTAGTGTTGATTAGATGCATCCATGTTGTGCTGTTACAACTTTCAGAATAAGCTAACAAACTGTACAGGTGCTTTGTGACAAATATTCCTCCCACGTCCCTTGAGTTGACTGAGCAGTTCCTGAGGGCAGAGAGGGCAAGTGACGAGTGGAGGGAGGGTGGCACAGCTGACGCACGGGGGGGGGGGGGGGGGCACAGTACGAGCTCAGGAAAGGAACAACATTGAAATAAACAGCATTATGGAAATGTACTTTCATTGCATTACTTTGTTATCTTCCCTAAATAACAACCTACTAGCTTTACTCATGACGAAGCTTCATTACCTTTTCAGTAATTGAAAGCTGCCCACCAACCAAAGAGCATGCAGTGAAATATGAATAAAAGTTGCATTAACTAATGAGTAATTGAGCTAGATGTGCTTATACAACTTTCTTTGAAGGCTCAGTTGATGCCACAAGCCTTCCAAACATTGACAAGTACTCAGAACTGGATCTGATCCAACCCTTCTCAATGAGGTTTTCTCTGTACACAATGAGCAGTAAAGGCTTCAAAAGGTATTGAAGGTTCAAATAAATCTCATGTTAATATTATTGCAAAATACGAGTGAGTATATGTTGGTTGTGCTGTATTAAGGTTTCAAATAATAAAAGCCCACCACAGTTTTCCTTGAAATGACTTGTTTTGATCAACCAACAGATGATAGTATAGTTTACTGTAATGTAAGACAATGAAAAGCTGGAGATGGTATTTGAGAAGTCGGAACATCATTTTCACTTATAGATTTTGAATTTAACTGTTGATCGACTAATCAAATAATCAACTTTTTTTTTTTAAGTTGTAGTTGTTTTGTTTCCGACCGAATGATCAGGTGTTGTTTTATCTGGGTGGGATAACTGTCTCATTCAACAGGCAGATAAAGTCCTCCCTCCACCGTCAAGGAGCACATTTTTAATGGCATAAACACAGACATTCTGCACATCTTAATAAACAATGGTAAGGAGATAAGTACTACTAATAATATAATATATAAATATATATATAAAGAAATATATATTTAAAATGCCTGTGCACCCTCTGACATCAATCACTCACTACATGTATCTGTATATCCATACTATGATTGTATGATGATGATGATGATGATGATAATAATAATACTAACAAAAATAATAAATGTAATGATAATAATAATGAAAATAAATACAATCACAGGGCATCAGTACTGTCCTGGGAACACTGTATGTTATTTTATTGTATGCCTGTATTGTAGTTCTATGCTACTTAATGTACTATGTTGTATGCATTGTATTTCTATGTTTGACTGTTTTTATATCTTAAGCTACCTGTACTTTTATTGTATGTCTGTATTGTTCCTCTATATTTAGGACCTCAGGAAGACTAGAGGCACACAGGTGTGCTTCTAATGGGGATCCTTAAATAAACAAACAATAAACAATCAGCATTAGGTGCATGAGGTACAAAATACTGGTACAATAACTATTGTACAATGTATTAAAAAGAAAAACAAATGAAAAATGTTTGTATGCAAATGTGGAAACTGTGAGCATGTACAACATGGATGGAAATTATTATTGAGCCCACTGTCTGTAAAAAAATATATCTAAAAGAAATAAGACTGTGCCATAATTCATTCCACCTTGTTGTTCCCATAGAAACAACATGGTCAGGAGACTTTAATTCGACAAAGTGGGAGGAAAGCAGTCCACATACAGTACCTTCATTCAAATTCTAATATATTTACTTTCAACAATTTCCTGATAAAATTAGCTTTGCTCTGCAAGAGAACTCAATGAAATAAAAGCTAATCTGCATGCGCATAAATAAATTCACAAACACACACGGTGCTGCACAACAAACACCACCATCAGAGCTTTATTTTGACCCACACTTTTCGGTCTACAGTGCCAGCGCAGTTGTCTTGTTCAGCAGTTTATTGAAAGTATGTAGCTGGGACATGTATTGATTTTGCCCTCCACAGTTGTTTTCAGTATTTCTATCTCTTCTCTCTTTCTGTGCTCTCTGTTTCTCTCGTTATGCGGTAAGCTATAAATAAGCTGAAAAGTTAAATGCCATATTTTGCATGCTGGTAATGTGCTAATTTTATGCAACATTACCCCTTTACACAACCATTACTCTGTTTTTCTTCTGATCTATTCCAGTGTTACGCATTTGGTGTAGTTGAGAATCTGTAGCCTAATTGTACAATCACTACCAAGATCAGCACAGGGTTGGGAATACTGACATCAACTTGTGTCCACTGATGGACGAATGTTGCAAAATTAATCTAGTCCTTTCGTACTACATTTCGGCAGTAACCCAAAATGCATTTAGCCTTTAATTAAGCCCTTTGAAGATAAATTTGATCACACTGCTCTCCTGCATCCACCCAACAATGAGAAGCAAAGGCGTCGATCTGGATCCTGAATCTTTAAAAAGCTTACATTCATTTCTCAACGGCATTGATGGCAGTCTTCCACTGGTATGCATCCTTAGATGTAAAGGGTACCTATAGGGCCTATACCACTATTGAGTGAACAGTCCCAGCAGATCCTTTAATTAAAGAGTATTAATGTGTGGAAACTAACCAACTGCAGTATTTATTTAGAGTTTCAAAACAATTAAATATGATTTCACGATCATGCAATTTAGTTGACAATTAATTGTCGAACAAATAATTGCGATTAATCATTTAATTGTCTTTCTGTTCATTTTATGCCAGACAGCGGTGCTCGTGTTTAGCTTTGTAACTAGACCAAAATCCATGTTGCTAATTTAAATGGCTATTCATCAAAATGATGCGACCATTGGCAAAATAGTGTCAGTTAATCTCCAAATAGTTTGCTGTAACAGTGTTTCACCTCTCGCTCCGCTGCACATAGATTCATTTTAAATAGCTTGTTCCTAAACTGTTGGTGTAGGCCGACCTAATGTGAGGAAAACACGGTTCAAGACAGTTAATTCATGCAGCTTTCTGTGGTATCGAGGAACGTGTGTGGTATGGCGCCACCTAAATTTCTCCTAAGGGAGACAATAAAGGCTTATCTTATCTCATCAACAAAGTTTATGTTGGTGATACAATTTTATGTATTTTTCATTGCATTTTTTTTCTACATACAATTTTGAAGATATTGTCTTTGAACGTATGCAATGTACTGTACATTTACAATAAAGATGATTAATTATAATATGTCTATGTATTCTTTAAATCTACAGAAAAATATGGGCCAATATGTTGCACTAAAAATACAGTTTATATGTAAAATTGCAGTATTTTAATGTAGAATGCATTTTTACTGACTACTGAGTTGCGGTAAAAATACAGTAAATATTGTAAATTACAAGTAATTACTGTGATTAGGGGTACTACCCATACTGGAATTTAGCAATAAAATACTGTAAAAACACAGTACATTACTGTAATATCACAGTAACTTATTGTGAATTTACAGTTACATCACAACATACTGTAATTTGACAGTAATATTGTATCTGGGTTACCGTATAAACACAGTAAATTACTTTGATTTTCAGTTATGTTACTGTAAAAATAATTACTGTATATTACTGGAAAAAAAATTACTGAACACTACTGTGACTTTACTGTGAATTCACTGCAATTATTAGCCAGTAATTTACTGTAAAATTACAGTCATATTTGTTACAGTGTGCATGTATTCATAGACAAATCAAAACCAGCACTGTATATTTACTATTACTGGACATGTGATGTTTTGTTTGTTTCTGAATGGACCTTTAAGAGTGCGACACCGTGAGCCAGCTAGCATGTTCGTTTGGCCATGTATATGGTAGTGCTGTCAAGCGATTAAAAAACATAATCTAATTAATTACATCTTTTGTGGTTAATTAATTAAATAATCGCATGTATCAATACATGCCATGCCCGTGAGATGCATTTATAAATATTCAAATTGAATTGAAAAGTTGTTGAGGAGGAAATGTGTACAATGTATTGAATTAAGTACTGTATGATTTTAGGTGTTTTTGTGGGTGGGAGTTTTTCTGTGTCCCCACCATTCAATTTCATATCTATACAACAAATATGTTTATGATTAAATTATTTTCTACAGCACAAAATAAAGTTGTTTACAAGAGCACACAGTTCTTCATAGAGTAGCATCTACCTACGCTACTCTTACAACACCATGTTTCCATCCAAACATTTTTATGTAAATTAACTAATTAGAATGGATGGAAGCGACAATTCCAGCATAACTTTCCCCAGAACTGTCAAACGCACTGCTGCACCTGTAGGGGAGACTCTCCCCTACGGTAGAAATCAAGAGGGCTGTTATCGGCACGTCTCTGTCATCATCTTGCTTCAGAAAGCAACAAATATGGTCTCCTAGGAGCTGAAACAGAAGAACCTGCACAACACCTCTTTGTTTCCGTGTTTTTTTTTTTCCTGACATTGGAACCTTGTGCTCAGGTAGACACTTTATTCACCAAGCTGATGGAAACACACCTAATTCACTTTCTATTTGTAGCATTAGCTTTAAATTCCCTTGATTGTGGAATATAACGATTATGCAGAATGATTGCGGTCAGCTCCAATAAGTGCGATCAGGTGATTATGTAATAATTGCGACAGGTCTAACTATGATGACTAAAAGCTTAAGAAAAGTGGATGTGTATAGAGCGCAGCTGCACAATATCGCAGTGCATTACTTTGTCTCTGACTCAAAGATAATCATACTATTGTTATCTGTAATACCATATAGATCTATTTTCACCAAGCCATACTGTGTGGTTCCAGTCTGGGCAAAATGCAGATTTAAAGATTTTACTATTAAAATGTCAGTTGTCATTTCAAATTTAAACAATCCTCTGAACATGATGTGGAGCTGACAACATTTTAGAATTTATTCAATGGGTTTTTCCATTTTGACGTCAAGTGGGAAATCCTCTTATCCCAGTGCAGTTGTAAATCATTGCTGTCAGGTTGATCAGGCAACCTCAATCTGACTACTATGGTGCACACCAATGTCCCTATAGCACAGCTATAATTTACCAAAAAAAAATCATCTAAGCTTTTCTGGTGTGGATGGATAGTGGATTCTGGTTTGTCCTGTTGTTCAGATTGGTCTTTGTTTATTCACATCCTCATATTCACAATATTTCACCAAGACGAGGTATCTTTTTCTCATTTTTCCAACATACCAAGAATCATTCTTGGATAAAGTGGATAAAAACAATATGTGCAGGGAATGTTCTCAATGTGAACATTTTGCATTTATAATAAACATTTTACAATCAGTATTACTGTTCAGTAAATTATGTTAGTATAATATGTAAACTGGATGGCATTACATTATCTTTAAAAACATGTTACCAAATTAAATCAGGTGTATATTAACATAATGTGTCGGAGAAAGGGTTGTAGTGAGTGATGTTTCTCTGGAGTTCAGTCTCATGTGGCAGGGGCGGTTTAGAGTAAACTACAGTGGCAAAGAATTGAATATAGACCTGCTCGCCTCAGCCTCTATGATGTTGTTTTTCTGCATATTTTTCAGGACCAGTTCTACCAAAGGGATGTGCTTGTGGAATGTTAAATAAAGTCTCTCACTCTCTGATGTGTCTCTCTAAGTAGTTGCTACCAACGTAAACTGAAATTGTTCTTCAACTAACACCTTGACTGTCTGCACATCAAAAGCAACCCATCAGCACCACGTCAGCAGCAGCTGCCCTCCTCTGTCAGTGTCTACGCTGGGTCAATTCAATCACAGTACTGGTGTGCATGCAGAAACGAGCCACGCCCCAACACACAATCAATGTAGCTACATGTGCAAGTGAAAAGAAAACAGACTTCAAGCTGAAAAAAGGTCAAATGGGTCACTGTTATGCACGTAAAGCACTGATCAGTAATAAAGATGATTCTGCACCTTGTGGCCCCTCATGAACTGAGGCTGCAGGGGCTCCTCAGTGGAAATCATAGCCTACAGGTGAGTGCTGGTTGGAGGTGGGCATGATGAAATGGTATTATATTTAGCAACGACAGCTGTATTAGCAGTGTTTGCAAACTGAGCAGTGTAGCAAAACCAGCCTAACAGCATAACCAGACGGCCTTACTGCAAAGAGGAAAGTGTAGCAGTGGAATTTATTTCTAGCTTTCACTTGTAGTTAATGCTATTGTTCATTTTCTACCTGACTATGATTTTTCATGCAGCATTTGCAGCAGGGTGTCCCTGCACTTCAAGTCAAGTAACCTGTACAACAGCTACATTGTTACAGATGCAAAAAAGCCCATATTTCCTTACTCCATTTCAATATCTAGCTTTATTCTTAAACTACAGAAAGGTTTTAAAAGCAGCCCTGTGAATTGTGTTCATGTGTTACTGACAATGTTCAGATGTTGTATCTCAATGTATTCAGATTGCTTGTTTTGACCAACCAACAGTCAAAAACCCAAATATATTCAATTGAGAATGATATAAAACAGGGAAAAGTAGAACATCCTCACATTTGAGAAGCTTGAACGATTAATCAGTAATAATAATAAGTGTACTTATATAGCACCATTCAAGAGCAGACATCACAAAGTGCTTCACAATAAAAGGCAAAAATTCAGGCAAAACAGACACAGACATCAAGCTAAAAACATAAAAGCAAGTCTATGGGTCTTGATCTGCAGCTGATAATTTTTTTGTTGATTGACTAACTCTTTTCAGCTTTACAAAATAGTTGCATATGAACATAGGTTGTTTACATTTGACCTCCAGTAACATAATCTTCGCCTTTGTGAGATTTTGGACCTCCTCATCCATGGTAGTTTTTCTATTTTGACTGAGGCAGGCTGAGGAGTTGATAAAGACTCGCAGCTCTGTCCGATGGGACACTGGAGGGCAGGATAGGGCAGAGGTGCTTCCCTGCTTGCCCTCTGTCTCTCATTGCTCCCCTACTCAGATCAATAACAAGCTCCTTAGCCACAGGTGCTCTCCGGGGAGACAGACCTGGAGCCTTCGCTCGTCAGCCCTCAGCTCATTGTCTGTTGCTAACTCTGGCAGAGCCACGCATTCAAGCCTGACCGATGCACACAGCCTCCAGCCCTCTGAGGAGCTGCAACATACAGTATGCAGGGTATACACAGAGCCTTTTGTCCAAGTGTGGACATGCATGCATGCACACTTCATATCCAAATCTCTCCCTCTCGCTCACACACACACATAAATAAACTGGAATTACCGCCTTGTGGTTTTATGCTTGCGCCAACCAGTCAGTTCACATCCATGTCTGAGTCACATAATAAGCAAAGGAATTCAATAAAAGGTAGTAAGTGGTATTTTTTGGCAAAACATGCATGCTTCATGCGCATCTTCAACTCGGCAGCACAGAAAATCTAAACAATCAGCACAGTGTCAAAGTGGACACCTAAGATTAGTGTCTCTAATTCAGTATCTGACCAAATGTCTCTCCTTCTGTTCCTGAGTTATGGTGTTGGCCAGAAAAGCGTTTTCGCAGAACACTAAGATGTCACAGTGAAGTTGGATACAAAATGTCATCACTTCATCATTTTATCCTATTAGACATTTGTGTGAAACTTTGTCGTAATAAGCGTATGAATTCTTGAGTAATAACCAAAAAACTTGTTATGTGAGGTCACAGTGACCTTGACCTTTGACCTCCAAAATCTAATCGGTTCGTCCTTGAGGCCGAGTGGACGTTTGGTCCAAATTTTAAGTAATTCCCTCGAGGCGTTCCTGAGATATCAGACGAGAATGGAACGTATGTATGCTGAAAACACAATGCGGCCGCGACGATCACAGATTCATAAAAACGTTGGAATGAAAACTAGCAGCTCCGTCACTTTGCAGCCCTGTCAGACAAAGCTGAGCAGAAAGAGTTAACCCTGCTCAGAATAAGCAGGTATAGAAAATGGATGAACGGGTGAATGTTTACTGCATCTACGACTGCAAACAAACACAGAGAAAGTCCACCGTCTGAGGACGAGCGGCCCCGAAATATGTCTCAGGGTTTTTAAACACAAGCTGCCGGGACACATCACACACTGCAGCCTCTCTCTGGACTTCCCTTTGTTTGACCAAGACAAACCCCAGGAAGTAAACTGTAAACTCTTTATGTCTCAAAGTGGAGAAGAAGAACAACAGTTGAGTCTGGAGCCCGAGAGACGGATGGGATCTGGAATCGAGGAATTTTTCCTTTTTCATCCCTGTTTTCTCCCAGAGAGCAGCGCAGACGTAAATAAATACAAACAATAACAGAGCAAAGAGAGAAATATGACTTTCATGAGACGTGTCAACCACGAGCCAATCTCAGATCGGCTGTCGGCCTGACGACGATTTGGCCTCTGGCAGGCAACGGACAATATTTCGGGCTTTCTGCAGCTAACGGATCAAAACGTTTTCTTCCGAGCGCCGGTTATTTAGTCATTTGAAATGTGGAGCGGAGCTGGGGGTTGAAAGATGATAAATCATAACAAAAACCTTCTAAAAAGCTAAATCATAATCACACGTTAGCCGATGGTCTCCCAGATTGCATTTCCGCCTCTTTTGCTCTCCACATGGACTCGGGCTGCATCGCGGTTTTGCTCCGTCCTTCGCACGGCGTCATGCTGCACCGTTTCAGCGTTTTCAGAAGCGGATCGCTCGCGAGCTCCACCTGTAGATAGCGAGGCAGCTGCGTTCACGATATCACAAGATCACGCAAGAATCACGAGATCACGCAAGAATCACGAGATCACGCAGGAATCTGTGTAAACCTGCAGCTGCATAAAAAGAACAACAAACAATCAAAAGTTTGCTTTGCTTGTCCGACGTTGACTTGCTCTTGATTTGGTCATTTTCACTGGGTTTCCCTTGAGTTTTGTGCTTCTACTATGGGTCAGTAGGCTACGTAGTTAAATGGCTTCTTTCTTTGTCTGGACTCTGCACATGGTGTTTTATTTTGAAAATACATTTGTTTTTCCGAGTCTGTTTTGTGGCGATGCAGTACTATACTACTAATCTACTCAGTAGTAGGACTATACAAAGTATCTAAGCTCCACAGTGATGAACGACAACATTAAACAGCTCTTCTTGTATTCGTTAGTGATCAAACCAGAATAATATAACGTTCTATAATAATATAACATACTGAGAAAGGAGCCGTTCTGCATAATTATATTGGACACGGAGATGAAACTGATATTCGTCTGAAACATGTAAAAACAGACAAGAAGATTCCTAAAAATGTTGTGAAGTATGTGAGAGACATGTTGTGATCTCTGTGGAGACGTACAGTCGTGTGTGTGTGTGTGTGCGTGTGTGTGTGTGTGTGTGTGTGTGTGTGTGCCTGGCTCGATGCCACAGACAGATCTACTCCAGTGTCACTGTAATAATGTTGAGTTAACCACACACACCACAGCTTCATTCATCACACACGCACACATGCACGCACACACGCATGCACGCACGCACACACACATGCACACACACATGCACGCACACATGCACGCACACACACATGCACGCACACATGCACGCACACATGCACGCACACACACACACACACACACACACACACACAAACACACACACACAGTGAAACATGACGGGACAGGAGAGCTCGTCACACAGACTCACCTTTCAACACAGTGTGTGTTTACAACAATAAAACACCTGCACACGTCAACACGCAGCACAATACTGCTGCTCTGAGTCAGTCTGCTTCTGTGTTTATTAGATTCTATTAGAAAAATAACAAGTGCTTTTAGAGCTTTTGATGATAATTTGTTTGGATCAAATCCCAGATTAGACATGTCTGGGTAGAAATATTTATGTAGCGTGAAGGAAGTGTTTTTATTCGTCCACTAAATAACACAACAACAACAACAACAAAATCTGTCAAAAATACCAAGAGATGAGTGAATCGACTGCGTTCATTTTGTTTACATGTGACTACAGTTCTTCCCTCCTGCCTGCTTGTAATTACGGTGTATTTGATACGACAGCAATAAAATACAACGCATCTTCTTTGCGTCCATGTTGTTTCCACACTCTACGTTAAAGTGATACTTCTGGAGTTTTAAAGTGGGGTTGTTTGAGGTACTTATACACAGTTAGTGTATTACCTTCATACGACGGTGTGGAGCTGACACGCACCCAAGCTCTGCACTGCTCGTCACGGGGACATGAGAAAAACACACATCAGACATTATTAGCCACCTAAAGAACGCCCCCCCGAAGAAGATAATACAGCAGTTTAAATGTACGCTACATTCTGAAATATTTTCACCACATTACTTTGCCGTCAGACAGCGCTTTCATTCGGCATTGCATGCACTGGTGCGTAGGAATACAGGCGTTCCACGGTTGAGAATATGTAGTGCAGAGCTCGGGTGTGACTTCCTGTCTGATTCTCCGTAACGGGGGGGGGGGGCCGACTGTCAGTAATACACTAACTATGCACAACTACCACATACAACCACACTTCCAAACCTCAGAAGTGTCACTTTAAGCTCATGAACACAAGTCGGAAGAACGACGACCATCCGAGGAGCACATGAACGCACCGTGGTCCTGGGTGGAGCTCTGTGCTCTCTGAGTGTCATCCTATCTGATATCTTGTTTCATTTCTGTACAAACTGCTACAGATATGTGACATTAATGACGCTGATTTCGGCTATTTATATAGTGTAAATACAACGGTGTAACCATCTCGGAATAATGCTCAAATGATCCCAAACTGGAATAAATGAAGGTTTACAAGAGTTTCCTGCTTGCACTGTTAGTTGATATTTGCAGACTAGTAATCCAAGTATTTCAAAAATTCACACTTTGACCCCCACAGTGTGATGCTGCCCCTCATTAACTGGTCCGGACAGGAGTCCCCGAGGAGGACTACACCTCCCCTAGCAGGAGGCGGAGGAAGTATTCGGGGTAAATCTTTAGATGGATGGAAGCACCGGGACGTATCGGCCTGGATTAGTCTGGATTAGTCCCAGACAGATAATGAGGGGAGTTGGTCGATCAGTGTTAACACTGCGCTCTATCTCCTCACCACACTTCAAAACATACACACACATTCCTCACATAACTCTGAATGACAGGGACTGGAGGCGGGGAATACACACTCTGTGTGTGTGTGTGTGTGTGTGTGTGTGTGTGTGTGTGTGTGTGTGTGTGTGTGTGTCATCCCCTAAATATTACCTGG
>JAOVVB010233813.1:0-10077 GCA_028570985.1 Heterobranchus longifilis
GTGTGTGTGTGTGTGTGTGTGTGTGTGTGTGTGTGTGTGTGTGTGTGTGTGTGCGTGTGTGTGCGTGTGTGTGCGTGTACCTTCAGAGCCCTCAGCACCACTAGCTGGATTGTCCCTCTTACGTTTCCCTCCTGTGACATAGATCGGCGGAGCGTCTCCATGGCCACATGATTGGAGCGTCCCAGCAGCGACTCTCCGTTTACTGCTACCATCTGGTCATTCACGCGCAGACGACCATCCTGTAAAACACACACATACCAGTGGGATTAAAACAGTGTGTGCATTTTCAGTGCACCGGGTTCAGTGGGCTGCAGACCGAGCACGTTTTACAGGTCTATGCATAAATGTCTATGGTTAGTTTAAGAACCATGTAACCTTGTGTGCCTGCATGCATGCGTAAGTGCTCCATTCATGTTTCCTTTTGCTAGTTTTCTCCCTTTTTAACAATGGGAGGACACATGTGACTGATGTTCATGATGGGGCTAAACCCTGATAGAGAGCACCTGTATACATGCAAACACACACACATCTGTATCTTTCACTGGCGTCTCTGAAGTCAAATTAGCACAACACACGCAACACAGGACATGACACACATTAAATCACACCCACATATGTCGGACTCCACCCGACCACACACACACACACATACAAACAGCGACCACTGTACCATCAGCTCCATCTGTCTGACTTCCCTGGTGTGTCATTTATGCCTCTACAGCAGACCTGTTTCCTTCTATTCCTGTGCGTGCGTGCGTGCATGCGTGTGTACATGTGTGCGTGTGTGTGTGCGTGCGTGCATCTATGACATGTCAAGTGTGTCCTGGTGACTAAGAGGTCAAAGGTTAACAGAGCAGGAGCACATGGCAGCAGAGGCAGAGACAGCTGAGGTGTTTCCCAGAAGACTGTCTCATAAATAATAAGCTCTGTTCTGATGTCGGTTGTCATTTTCCATACTGCTTCACTTTCTGTGCATTGAATAGGTGAGCTCTCTTTGAATCTCTTCTCTCTATTCACTCCCACTGGAGAAAATGTTGCCTCTTTACCACAAGAAAGTCAGAGCGCTAAGTTCAGGTGAATGTTATATTTATTCTTCCCCATTTTCCAGGACACAGTTTAGCCCCTTGCACGCACACACACACACACACACACACACACACACACACACACACAGCAACCCTGAACATATCTAGACATTACCGGAGGAGCTGTATGTGAGAAAGCAAATGTCTAGGATATATTTAGGATTGTCAAGCCAGTCATCAGAAAACTTGCATTGACCCATTGTGTCCATTCAGTCCACACTCCGTTCCAATACTTATAATCTCCATACAATTTCCCATATAATATTTAATTATTGCCCTCCCCCCATATTTTTTTTGTCTTTTTCATAAAAAAAGAACAAATTAGTTGAAAAAAGGTAAATAATTAAACTTTGTGCAGCCTTGTTTATTCACTGTGTCCATGGACACGACAATAAACGTGGCCATAAAGGGTTCCTTAGGTAGAAAATATTTTTGTTAAAACTATGTTTATTTTTCTGATAACTACATTATTGCATAACTCATAAATGTTCAGACAAGCTTAATATTTGGTTATTTGTGGTGCTATGTATATTTGCAATTCAAAGACATTGCCTCATTTTCTTTCAAACTAATTTGGTTGTGGATGTCCAGATTTGGTACTGAATTTTATATTTTAGAAAACATAAAATACCATACTTTTCCATACTGCGCAGAAACCCTGTGTCAAACTGGAGGGACGACGACATTCGGGAACTTCTATCGGTAAGAAAATCGTCAAATTCAAGGCACGGGAGGAGACTCTGTTGTTTATGACCAAATTACGAGCCAGCTGCGTGGCTGCGGTGTAATCTGCGTCATGTCCTGCCTCCTGCACGCTCTACTCGGGTCGCCAGCCCTCACCTAAAACCAAACAGAGTGAGAACACGTCCGACACTAACAACCTCCTGTTGTGTGCTACATGGGTGAAAGGGCAACTCCGGACAAAGTCCCGATCTGATTCTCCCGACATCGTCCGGAGTTCCTATGAGAAAGCGGCTTTTGTCTGTATTTATTGCTCACCAGGGTATGTATGAGAGTATTATGTCACCTTGTATGCGGCCCCTCCGTGTATAATGGATTTGATGAAGATGCCGAGGTCCTCTCCGGTCTCCCTGGACTTGTTTCCTTTGAGGCTGACGCCCAGGCCTGCCGAGCCGGTGTCATTAAGGGGCACCTCAAACATGAGCTGCTCCTTCCCATTCTCCGGAACAAAGCCCGTCACGCGGTACATCTCGTCCTTCTGGCAGTGAATGAGAGAGTAATGGAGGGAGAAGGGGAGAGACATCGATGAGGGAGAGAGGAGGGTGAGGAGACAGAGGTCAGCTCATTGGGCTTGAATAGTCTCCAAAAGCTAAACTAAAAGCTTTTCCATTTGAGAGAAACCATCGCAAGGAGCTTTTCAGCTAAATTTCTCTATGAGTGTAAAATTGCATCCAGAGTCTATTTTCGAAGGGAGAGAAAAAAAGGAAAAAAGAAAAAAAGCCATTTGGATGGTGTGCTTTTATATACACATCTTTTTTTTTTTCTTCTTTCAGCTCTGCAATATCAATAAAATGACCAGTGCATTTTCAAGAGGTAATTGGAGAATACAGAGAGACACAAAAGTAGTGAGAGTAGAGGGAATGTGGAGAGGAAAGAACAGACAGAGAAACAAGAACAGCAGAGTAAAGGCTGTGGAGATAAAAAATGGCTGTTATAAACCCAGAAAAACACCATATTATCAACAAGGAGGTATGGCGGTAATGACTAGGTCTGAAGGGAAAAATATCAGAAACAAAGAAAGCAAGTCGGTACGGCCAGATGAAAGTGTGTGTTTGAAGTCGACAGTATGATGGCTCAGTGGGAGAGGTAGTGCTGTTACGCGACATATGGATTGTACTTTTTTTTTTAACTGTAAAAGACAAGTAAACATTCGTCAAAAAACACTATTCAATTCCAAATACTCAACAAACATATGTTTATGTGTGAAACCTTAGATTTCAACTGTAAAAGCATAGTTCAGTCTATATTTCAAAAATATTATGTAGTCTTCCTTTTGTAGAAAACAAACTTAGAAAGAAAAGGACAAACAACAAAAAAGGATTTATGATAGTTCGAACGTCTCCCCAGCAGTGTTACTTTTTTTGTTGTAACGAGTAACGTAACCTGTTAGTATTGCACTTCAAGTCATCAGTTATTTAGGTATGTTTTCAAATAAGAAATTCATTAATTAAATTAATCAATAAAATACATGTATTTCCCTGCAAGAACCACTGAACTAATGCCACCTGCACCTGTCACTGAAAGAGACTGCAAGGGCGACTTTTTTGCATTTGAGACAGAGGACATACAACGTAACTTGTTAGGCTATACACACTGAGCCCCGATACGCTCTTATTTTATGTTTAGCCTCCTTGTAATCAGAGCTGTAAAGGGGATACTGCATCTGTCATTCATGTTAGCCTGCAGTTAAACATTATGGGCCGTAGACGGTAGAGTCAATACATTCAAAGGTAAGCGTACCTCTGGATAATATAACCAACATGCACAAGGAATCGCAAAGGGGTTTTCATTTTTGGTGATGCAAAAGTACTCCAACAAAAGTACTTTTGTGCAAGTGCATTTTCCTTCTTTGTGGCTAAGTACACACATAGATGTATTACAAAATAATGAAATACAAAAAGATAAATGTAACCCCTCAACACCACCCCCTCCCCTCATGGAACACACAGAGAAAATGGTCAGATTAAACAATCAAATAAAATAATCATTCTGGCAGTAAACTTGCAATGTAACAAGTTACTTTGAAAAGTAACGTCACCCAACACTGCTTCCCAGACAGAACATTAAAATTAGAAGTTTTCTGAAAGTCCAATGCCTTTCAAACTTTTAGATATACCGGTGTAGTATGGGAAAGTGTAGATGGTATCGCATATAGACATTGGGCTAAATTGTGTGCTACAAATTTTCCATTCTGATCATCATCAAACTGGGCTGCATAGCATCCAGATGTGTTTCCTAATGAATATTCGATACTGCAGGACATATGTGAAGCTTAAAAAGTGTTTTAGACAGATGGAAGAAAATAATATGTACACTGACTCTATGAAGCTTCAGGATGAGCTGCGTGTTTGTAGCTTGTACAACTCTGTCTGTGAATATATTTGCTATGTTGAAGTTTTCACGCTTACATTTTTTGGTTTTCCTATATAGGTGCCTATGTACATGATAGAGCTTTAGTCTGCATGCGTCGGTCTATGTATATGAATTCAGTGTGTGTGCGCATGCGTGTGTGTGTGTGTGTGTGTGTGTGTGTGTGTGTGTGTGTGTGCGTGCGTGCATGCGTGTGTGCATGTGTGTGTGTTTGCGTGGGTCAGCAGTGTCAGGTTTAGCCAGTGTTTGTCTGTGGGGATTGTAGGTTTAACAGCGTTAAGCCGACACAAAGTCCTCTACTCTGCAGAAAACTGTTTTCCCTGCTGGAAAAACTCCCCCCCCATCAGACTGTCCAGACCTGATAGGAAGCCCCACGACCTTGGAAAGAACTTTAAAACACCCAGAAGAGAAATCCTAGCTACTTCCCGCACATAATTGCATTGAGAATTTGCTAACTCTCTGAGATTCTGTCTGAAGCAATGTTCACGATTTAGCAACCTCCGTTTATTTCAGCTTACGCTACATTCCTTATTTATCTGATTGAAGTTCCCTACTTTGCTAATTTATGATTTCTTTTTCTTGCGCTCAGCACGGGACAGAACCAACGCCAGAATGAATTAAGAGCAGAGGACGGGTGTTGTTACACTGCAGAAAAGTTTGAAGCAGCAGTTCTCAGCTTGGGGGTCAGGACCACCCACAGGGCTGTGAGATGCTTTATGGAATCTGACAAAAAATGCTAATGTATGTAAATGTGTTTATCTGGGTGATGATTTCAATTTGCCTGTAAAACAATGAATAAGCAAAGCCTCTGTGCTTCCTCTGATAAGTTACCAGACAAACAAACAGCCCATGAGGAAAGTTTAAAAAAAACAAAAACAAAAGAAAACGATCATGATTTGGTGTCAAACCTGGTTATTCTGTGGGTTTTTACAACAAAGTGGATCGAGAAAGAAAGTGTGTGTATTCAGTGGCTAAACTAAGAAAAAGCACAAAATTAAACAAGGCCTCTTTTTTTTCATCAACTGAAATTGCACAGGAGCGGACAAGGGCACAAACAAATTGTGAGTGCACACTGCAATTTCATGGAACATTTCTATTATCTCATTGCCATTATAGGTGGTTACATCTGTGTGTAATGCTAAAAATAATAAACTAGGGTGTGCACTCGTATGTGTTTTCCGTTTGCTGCTATAAAAAGATACTCGTATCTTTGCTCCGTGAACTCCATCAAATCCATCCAAAAAAAAAAAAAAAAAAGCTGTTTGCATAGATGAACCTCCGCATGCAGGTCGTTTAACATTTAAATGGGTTGCCACAATGATGGATCAACAGGGGGGCACGCTATTAAAAAAGACAGCTCAGTGTCGGTGTGTGTGAATGAGTATGCGTGCTGTTTTATTAAACTGAGAGAACAGAGAAAAGTGTGTGGGAGAAAGATGGAAAGGCACATCATGGTTAAAAAGAGCTAGAGCAGAAAATGTCCTTAACTCACCCCGAAAGGCCAGATGAACTGCAAGGCGGAGAGAGAAAGATTAAAAAAAAAGATAAAATGAGGGAGGCGATAAGAAGAATGATGATCATAATTTTACTTATCAGTTCTGTGAGTAATATTAGGGGTATACTTTCATATTTCTCTGCCAGAAACTTTATTATTTGTGTGTAAGGTAGAGATGGGCGAATTACAATTTTGGCTTCCAACGATTATGAAAACAAGACAATCGAGATTATTGTGCCACATTCTGTTTCACAAGTGACCCTTTGCTAAGCCCCTCCCCAAGAACGACCACTGTCCAATCCTATGTTAGCAACCGTAACTAAGCACAGGAGGCCTGTCAAACTTTCAGGGTTTGTCTAAAGTGCTACATGGTGATGTGAAGCCTGGATTTGAAGAGTAAAATGCCGAAAAGGGGTGCATATGGAACCTGCAGGCCTGACAGCAGTCTAAAGACTGTTTGAAAGCAGCGGGGTTAAGGAGTTAGGATCCAGTAGGTTTTTTTCCTTGTCTTTTTTTTTTTTTACTTTTTTGTGGTTAAACCATGTTAAACAAAATATTAATAATTTATTTATAAATTTTTTTACAAATATTTTTTTCAGTTGAATTATATTTAAAGTTTACGAAAATCCACAGTTTTATTAAAAGTTCAACAAACGCATGTTTCCAAAAGTCAATAAGTAATCGTGTTAAATAATCGCGAGATTATGATTTTGTGCCATAATCGAGCAGCCCTAAAGGACACCTGCTTTCAGCAACGTGGTGTTTTAATGAGAGCTACTTGCAGATGCCCTTCTACCCGCCATGCGGGGAGAGAGAGAGAGTGTGTGTGTATCTGTGTGAGTGTGTGTGTGTGTGTGTATAAAGTCCCATGCTGTGGAAATGACTGCCCAAGGATCCATTTTACAAGGCCAAACAACAGTAGCTGCTGTGCTTAAATGCGGTGTGATAAAACACACGCACACACACACGCACACACACACACACACACACACACACACACAGATGGCTGAGGTGAGTACTCTCAGGGACAGAACCTGACATTATGGGCTATGCTTTTGACTTATGAAAAATAACTGTCCCATCACAGACCACTCACGATGGGCCCCTGTTGTCCAATCACCTACACCCCCCCCCTCTCCCACGGTCCCCTAATGGTCAGTGTAAAGGCTGTAGCGGGAGACCGACAGATGACAATCTTGAGCATTTACAGCCCTATGGAGAAAGAAGGAGGATGAGATGACACACAGTCCGTGTTGTGACCTGACGTTAACATGCGTCCTGGGTGATCCGCTCACAAGTGGACAGCTGTAAGTACAGGTGCCGACGCACCCAAGACACATTGAGGCCACATTGAGATCTGATCGCTCAGACCACATTCGAAGGCCACATATGGCCACATTCTTTTAGCAGTGTGTAAGCAGTGTGTCATGGGCCACATTGAAAGACCGCTTACTCAACTGACATCGAGTCAAGTTTATTGATACAGCACGTTTAAAAAAAAAAAACAGTGTTGATCAAAGCTGTACAATGTGAAAGGCACAACAATAGCGAGTACAATAACATCAACAGACACCAATAATAAATGGCAATGGAAAAATACAAGGCAATATCATAATATGACGGTTTACTGTGAATATTGTGTTTTGGATGTTATCATGTTATCATCACAGTATCGGTGATGCGTCTGTGTTTTAATTCCGAGGCTCTGCACATATCTGACACCTGCCTGCCTGCTCTCATCCCCGGCTCTCTGAAGCTCTGTGCACCAGCGGCACGGAGGTCCCTGGGGACTGCCAGTAGACAATAACCTTATGATTTTAGGTTCATAAAATGTACCTGAATTCACAAATATGTAGGATATTACTACAGACATAATAACCATAGTAATCTTACAACATGTGATTTGCATATAGAGCACGGAAGTGAGATCTGATCACAAGTGGTCACTCGAGACGCATGTGGAGACGCATTCTGATGCCAAGTGTGAACAGACGTACTTAAAGATGTCCACTTGTGATCACACAAGTCGCATGTGGACAGGGCCAAAAAGAGATGTGTATGGGGGAAGCAATGCAGTATGGGTGACCAGTGTCTGTATCTAGAGGATTTAAAGAGGTTTTTTTTTTGAGAAAAGGAATTGGTTGACATATTTCCTATGAGTAAATGCCTGTGAGGGAGCTGTATGGAGGGATACAGATGCAGTACATAATCTGACGTGTTGATGTCTACATTAGCACTAATGCCGCTAGTGTACAATCTCCCCTGGAGCGGCATATTAGAGGTCTACACATGCAGGGCAAGTCGGCTTTGAAACCCACAGCAGATGTTGTTCGGCGCAGGGTTCGTTTTCTAAGGCTACAAGTGGTCATGGGCGGTCACGTTGTAATGAGGGGTCATGGTGCGCGCTGGGCAGCCTTCTGTTCATGTGCCCAAGATCCCCACATGAACACCAAATTGTGTTTTGGCACTAGTTTGTGAATCATAGCTGTTGTCTAAAAGGGAATCTTTACAAAGAATGTCAGTGAATTATTTGATGAAATTTGATTGGAAACTGGTGAGTGGGTGTGGTATTAATGGGTTGTGGGAACAGAAACTACAATTTTTTTGAAAGGGCATTCGTGAAGTGAACGGGTACAGTCTAAAAAAAAACAGGCTTGTGTAAACCTCTACTAAAAATGTTCAGATGAGTGTGATATTGAGTGTTATCCTGTTTACCAGTCACCCTGAATTCCTGACTGCACCATTAAAGGAGACATATTATGCTCATTTTCAGGTTCATGCTTGTACATATTTTGGGTTTCTACGAGAACATGTTTACATGTTTTAATGTTCAAAAAAACACATTATTTTTCTCATACTGTCTGTCTTGTAATATACCTGTATTCACCCTCTGTCTAAAACACACACATTTCCGCACCTGTTTCTTTAAGCCCCCCTCCCGAAACAGCCCAGTCTGCTTTGATGGTCAGTGTTTCCGGGTGTCTGTGCTCTTGGCATCTCTGCACCGTCATTTCAGCCGGGGAATAACTGTAACAGCAACGTAGCGGTACTTTCTATAGTATAGTTGAGACATCACAACCTTATGTGAATTGAATGTATTATTATGGAAGTCCTGACGGCTCGTTTAAAGGCACATTTTCTGCGGATTGAGCGTTTTGAGAACCTAGACCTGCTTTATAATTAAAAAAAAGACATGGGAATCTCACTTTTTACAATATGGGACCTTTAACATTTCAGCAGTTGTGGGTCTTAAGTCAAACATATACATATTGTATTTCTATCCACATAGCCATGGCAACAACATATCTTTTATCTTTGAAATTGTTCAAATCATACATTTTGTGCCAGTGAAAATGTAGGCTGTATACCTTTTGTTTTTTTGTACAAATCAAAAGAGATACAGCATGTTAATTAGGGGCTTCGGAGGTGCTGTAGACTGACTTTTTTTTTGTTGTTCTCAACTAGGATTGGGCGATTGGACAAATATATCTGCGAATGGTTAAGTACATCGCTGGTTGGTTCCTTTGGCCATATTTTCACATCCAACGTCGTTAATTCAGGGTTAATTTTGACCAAACCAGGACTGGTGATTATTGGAAAAGTGGAAAGACTAACCAAGACAGTTTTAGTGAGTTTTATTTTGTTTGTCTAGTTTGAATGAAGTGTGTTTAACGATGCGTTAACAAAGAAATTAAGCTAGTCTTAGTTCAGTGAAAGAGAGAAATAGTAGGTGTAAAAGCATTTCCTTTCTTGGCATTTTATGTGTTTATTTTGTTTAGTTATTAATTTATTATATATTAACATATTGCCCAACCCTATTCTCAACAAAACAGTTGCAGTTACTCTCAACAAAACAAAGGTTTTGTTGGTAAGAGTAAGAGAAACGTCTTGCTAGGACAATACCGATGCTGATCCCCGGTGGCTTGAACCCACAACTGACATCTGTGACACAACTCTGAGTGTGTGTGACACTCGTGTGCTGAGGGCTTTAACACACAGCAGCGACTTTAGATGATAGGCTGACGACGGAGCAGATAAACCTTCAATAAACAGCGGAGAGATGTGAGATGAGACGGGGAGCCAGAGAGAGAGAGAGAAGAGAAGAGAGACATGATACCCTTCTCGGCTGCTCTCCACTGGGATGATGGCAGCTCCTGCAGAGACCCCAAGCTGCCAACGAGTGTGTGTGTGTGTGTGTGTGTGTGTGTGTATGTGTGTGTGTGTGTGCGCGTGCATGCGTGCGTGCATAGGTCTCTGAGGGTGTAACAGATGGGGGATCTACTGTAGTGATTCTGTGAGGTCACATTGGTGACGACATCAGTGAGATGTAACACACACACACACACACACACACACACACAAATAGACAACAGACTGCGGAGAAGT
>JAOVVB010233814.1:0-10076 GCA_028570985.1 Heterobranchus longifilis
CGAGTGTTTCATAAGTGTGTGCATGAGTGAAGTTTGATTTAAGCCCTATACGGCGCCTCATACAAATATGTTTGAATTGTTCGGGTTATATCCGTGTGATTTTTTGGTATATATTAAAACATCAAAATAATATTAAAAATTGCATGTTTACATTACCACAAACAAAAATCAAACTAATGCTTTGATTGTGAACAATAAAACATGAAATCAACATGAAAATTGTTGATTACCAAAATAGATTACAAAGATAAAAAAAAAAAATTATTTACTTTGTGTCATCAGCATCACTATCACTTTTTTGTTTGGTGACAGAACATTCATAACTGCTGGGGAAACTCCAAAGGCAGTCAATTTGCATGGTCTTTTAAACTGAATGAGTTCAGCACAAACCTTAACAACTTAAAAAATAATTAGCCACAAATCCTGACCCTAACCCTAATGGCAACATGCATAAGTTTTTGTAGTAGGTCATTAGTTATATGTTTGCAGGTTTGATATTTGTTTTTCCCCTGGGAAAAGGTGGATGGCCTCTGAGATGTTGTAATTAAGTTATATAATACTGGGAGCAGTGATTAAAGCTCAGGAGAGAAATATTTTACATCACTGAAAAGTAGGTTAAGTAACAATAATTTGTGTCAAATTTAATAATCAGCTTAGCACAGTCAGTACAAGACTAAATTAATCAGATGATTGTAACTAAGTGTGTCAGCTATGTTTTCAAATAAATTTGGTGTTTTTATGTGTATTCTCAACTACTGAGATAAAATTCAGAGATCTTGGAGACAACTAATTATAATTCTCTATATTTGTCACCACTTTGCAGATTAGTGTATTTTACAAGCAAATGTAAACCGTCCTACTGATGATACCATGATTGTGGTGTCATTTGTAGCATATATGTAAATGTGTCTTTTAAAAGAACCGATGTTCATATTTTAGACAAAAAGAAAAAGCCAAAACATCAAATGAATTCCGATCTGCCTATTCTCAGTTTGCATGAACGCATATTGGATGTGTATCAGATCGAGGACCACATATGAAAGTGACTTACATCTGATTTGAAAAATATCAGATTTGTGCAATCAGACAACCCCAAAAAATCAGATCTGTGTCACTTTAAGGTAAAGAATTTAAATTGAGTAACTACAGACTAGTAAAAAAAAAACCCTAGAAGCACAATAAAGTGTTGTTTGAGATAACATAAAATTATTAGATGTGTTTTCTTGCTGCAAGTGCTACTGTGACTTTTGGCAGGTAGCTGCTCTCTCCTCTTTCCGGTACTACACAGCTCCTCTGAATTTTTTTGAGGTAGTTTAGTGCAGTACGTGTACTGACCAACTTTCAACCATGAATACAGAAACATTTCTAATTTTCTTAGCATATTAGTTATTGACTTAAATTTTTTATCTATTTTTAAAACTATCTAAATTGCATATAATAATATTTTGGCTAATTATTGGAGCCATAAAAATAAAAATTTCTGAGGTTCACCTCTGAACCTTTTGGATTAAACCCATTTAAATAAGGTTGCCGGTCAAATAGACTACAGCTCTGCTAATGGTGGGGTTTAATTTACACTACTGCAAAAGACAAAAAAACAACAAAAAACACCCCATGGCAAAGATTCACAATCCTGACTTTCTCCCAAAATTATTTCGACTGGTGCTTCCAGAGGCAGTGATATGCTGACATCTCACTCTACATACTTTACAAGTCGTCTGGATCCATGATTTAACCCACTCAATAGGCCGTCTGCTGTGAATTAGCAGTCATGTGTGGCTTGGTTTAAAGGAGCATGTCCAGCCAAAAGCACTTATTCAGTTATTTCAATATGTAACTCTTGGATAAAAAGCATGCGAGGTGAACCACCAGGGTGTAATTTTAAGTCTAACATTGTTTCATTACTTTGTAACGTTTGTTTAAAATGCCAATGGCCTTGATGCAGCCACACAAAGTTCTAGATTCTTTTATGGTTTTGTTTTTGAGAGAAAAATATTGGTTTCACAAAGACAAAGACAGACAAAGACAATTACACAAAAACATTGACCAAACCAAGTTGAAATATAAAATGTTTTTTCTTTTCAGTATTAAAAGACATACTGTATAATAAAAATATTAATATTATTGTATCTGTTAGAAATTCATGCTGACCTACCATGACAGTATGCACTATTAAAATTACATTTTCTTCACATAGAAACAAGTCATTTGTATAGAACATTTATATAAAGCTATATGAGGAGGAATTCCAATCAAATACCAAAACCTTTGATAAAGCTGACTAAATCAATTATTGAAACACCTACAGTAATGCACAAATAGGTGTTTTAATAATTGATTGATCCTTTATGTAACATTAATTAATGTAACTAATTCATATATGAATAGACATTAAAAACACAGTGATTATCCACTGACATTTTTTTTTAACTTATTATGTGAATGCCACAACTTTATACAAAGCTTAACATATGTAGAAAATGTTTAACTGTCCCAGGTTTCTCTCCACAAAACTGTTTGAGAGAATGCCAAGAAAGTGTAAAGCTGTCATGGAGCCAACTTTAAAAAAAATCTAAAATATAAGTTGTATTTATAAAGTAAGTATTAGTTGTATAAGTATAGTTGTATAAAAATTGTTATATTATTTATAGTTATAATAAAAAGTGATGAACAATAATAAAAAAGGTATATTTTGGTCAGAGGTGGAAAGTAACAAATTACATTTACTCATGTTACTGTAACTGAGTAGTTTTTTGTGTACTTCTACTTTTTACAGTAGTTTTTTTAATCTGTAATTTTACTTTTACTTAAGTATGTTTGGTTTGAAGTATCTAACTTCGCTACTTATGAGTTTATAATTCCTACTAAGATACACAATACAGACAATACAGATGCCAGTGACGCAGCTGCAAATGAAATGCCAACAAATTCTTATGAAGCAAACGCCTGGCCATTGTAACGGCCACTACTATGTTGTATACCACATTATGTATGTAATTATGTATGAATGTTGCCCTCCCCCAGGAGGTGTGGACTTAGGAGGTGTATGCATGAGAAGGAGAGAACGGAGTAGGAACTCAGGTGCTCTGCTCACCCCTGAAATGCTCTATTCTTTTACCCCTTTCTTTACGTTTACTTTATGTTTTGCATTATAATTTTGTGATGCTGAAAGAGGCAGATAAAGGTTTTGTGCTGAACGATATTCTTGGCTCTGAGCTCTTTTTTTCCTTGACTATCCGGCACAAAGCGTTACACCATATTTAAGCGACCATTTTGATTTCATCAGCACAAGAAAAGCAACAGCTTTATTATGCAAAGGTGTTCCTTAAATTAAAAACATTTACAAAGATTTATATCCACTTGTCTTTTTTGAACTACACTAGAATCCTCCATCCCATCCCCGCTGTTAAAAAAAGTAACTAGGTAACTTTTACTCTGAGTAAATTTTTAATGAGCTATTTTTTACTTTTAATTGAGTAGATTTTTATAATGGTAACTTTACTTGTACTTGAGTAAAATTTCACTGAAGTAACAGTACTTGTACTTGAGTGCAAAGGTTTATTACTCTTTTCACTTCTGATATTGGTTTAAACTTGTAATTGGTCCTGTATAGCTTAACATTTCAGAGTTGCATTGCTCATGGATTCTTCTCTGGTCTGATAAGTCTCACTGTTCTGAAATTTTAACTTGTAACCATGCACGCACTCAGAACTTTAACGCATGTCTAAGTTTTAATATTAGGAACTTTCATGTGACGTAAACACATTTATTTAAGTGCTGTTATACAACAATACAAAATATAATCATTGGCTTTATGATATCATATGAGTCTTAATTTTCTCCCTTTGTTTGGTCGGTTTCCTACATTCCAAAGACCTAGAGAGAGTGTGTGTGTGTGTGTGTGTGTGTGTGTGTTTGTGTGTGTGTGTGTGTGTGTGTGTGTGTGTGTGTGTGTGTGTGTGTGTGTGTGTGTGTATGTATGTGCGTACTTGTGTCTTTTGATTGACTGGCACCCCATATCCTGGGTTTATCCCGCCTTGTGCACTGGGATAGGCTCCAGGCCATCCACAAACTTGTACAGGATAAGCAGTGTACAGAATATGTGAGTAAGTGAGACTGAGTGAGATTTTATTATCAGTTATTACCATGTCCGCATGATTTGAGACATTGCAGTGTGTCTCGAATGTTTTTTCTTGAAAAATTTTCCTGCTGTTTTCTGCTTTAAAGTACTTTTATCAGTATAGGATGGGTTAGGGTTAGGTTGTTGTGAATTAAGAATGTATAGATTTATTGGTTATCTACACTGCTTATCCTGTGTAGGGTTGCAGGGAACTTTAGGCACCAAACAGAAACCAATCATCCTACTGTTCATGTCCTTAGATAGTGAGAGGAAACCTCCTTGGTTCTTCTTGAGTCCTTGGAGGAAAAGCACTGGAAGAACATGCAAACTCCACAAACACAGGGTGGAGGCAAGATTTGAACTCCCAACGTTGGAATAACAATTCAACGATGTTAAGCCAGAATATAAAATTATCTATCCATCCATCCATTGTATCACCAAATGAGGAGAAAGAAAATAAGGAAGTTTCTTTTGATTTTTTATTTTAACTACAGTACTTCAATGATATAATACAACAAACACAAATGCAACATCTTGGACCTCATGAAGCTAGAAGTAAGAAGTAATTCTGGATGGCCTTATCATATGAAGCAGGACAAGACCTTGTTGTGATGATTGATCGATTGATTGATTGATTGATTATTGAAACTATAGCATGGGGCAGAACTTCTTACTTCTAGCTTTTCTTACAGCCCCAAAGTTATGGAATAGCTTCTAATTAATGTTTGGAACTCGGAAATAGACTTTGTGTTTAAGTCTAGACTGTAACCCTATTTATTTAGTCAAGCCTTTTGTAAGTAGATTTGTCTGATGTAAATGTACAGATGTGAGAGCCTCATGGATGTACAGTTGAATTCTCATTGATCACTCTGGTTTGTTGACGGTATAATGACAGGTTTCTTGCCTTCCAAGGGAAACTGCATGTCTGTGTTCCCTTCTGTCTCTCCCCTTTATTCATGCTGTCATAGTTGGACAGACTCCCTGATTGCACTCTGAACAAAAGAGTGGAGGATAACCATTATTCTTACATCATGAAAACTACAACATATAACCATATGATGAGGTAGACAAGCGAGAAGGAGAGATGTGATCATGGCATTAGTTCCCTAGTGAACAGGAAATGGTGCTGTAGCCTGATTTAGTATTGTGGGACTAGGGACTATGAAAATTAACATTATATGTGAGATCTTACTAAGCTTTAAAAAGACCAGCAAATTACAACCTACATTTCAAAAAAGTTGGAATAGTATGGAAATTGGCAATTAAAGCAAAAATGAGTCATCTGTAAAATCTCTTCACCTTGTGCTATATTAAAACCTCTACAAAAACACATCTCATGATTTACCAAGTGAATTTAATTGTTTGTTGAAAATGTGCACTCATTTGAAATATGGTGGCTGCAACATCCTCCAAAAAAGTTGAGATAGGACCAATTTAAGACTGATAGCAATGTGACAAGTAGAAATTACAAGGGGTTGTTAAACAGGTGAATCAATTATTTTATAGTAAACAAACAGTTTCAAAGAAACCTTTGTCCATTAACATTATTCATCACGACATTACCTCATGCAATTTAAGGCTTAAGGAAGCCATACACCAATACTGTCCCTTGGGAAATGAATGTGACTCTGGATGAAAATAAACATTGTGACGTTGAATAAGCTTATCAATACAATACCACTGCTATAATCAAAGTAAAAGGCAATCCAATTAAATACTAAAGTTTGCAGATTTTATTTTGGCTGGGCAGTGTATGTTCTTTTTGGAGCAATGCTGCCATCCAAACACCATCTTTTTTCAGAGACATCCCTGTATTTTCCAGCAGTACAATGCCAAACAGCATTCTGCTTCGATTACACATGCATGGCTGCTAAATACAGAACAAGGGTGCTAGACTGGCCTGCCTGCTCCAATTGAGAATGTGTAGTGCATTATGAAGTGTAAAATATGGAAACAAAGAACCTGTAAAATTATGTAGCTGAAGACCTGCATAATTGAAGAATGGGGAAACTACCACCTACTACACTAGTGCCGAAATGCTTAAAATTAATTTTAACAGAAATGGTGATGTTACATATTGGTAAACAGTCAACTTTTTTGGGGGATGTTTTACCCACCATATTTGAAATTAGTGCATATTTCCAACAAACAATTAAATTCACATGGTAAATCATTAACTAATGTGTTTTTTGGATTTTTTTTTAGAATTGGGGTTGTAGAAATCACAACATCAAAAAACAACAACAGCAACAACAACAACAAAAATTAATCACAAGAGCAAATCAGAAACACGCCTTCACAACTAAAACAAATAAAACTTCAAACACAAGATCTAATATGCACAAAGCAATCAAACAGACTGCTTATGCCTTATACATCCAGTGATATAACAAGGGGTGTTAGTTCACTCGAATACTAAAACCAATAAGGAGTCTAGGCTGAGGCACATAATTTATCTCTAGCATATTTACAATCCACCATTCAGTCAGGAACACTGTGATACTTGACACAGCATTTTCCTCCTTGTATAAGCTATGCTCATCTATCACAACCATCCATGCATTCCCACGAACGCCACCCTCAAAGGTCCCCTAACTCACAAAGCAAGAATTACCAATCACACTTTCCAAAAATATGGTTCTCATTAATGTTTTTATAAGAATGAGGCTAAGATTATATTAAAACAAGGAAGTCACTAAAGAAAAGGCTTACATAAAATTACTATGCAGTCCAGCAGCTGACAAATCACTGCGAAAACACCTGTCCTGTGTTTGACAAAGTCTCCAATGCAGATGAAAAGCCAGAAATTATAGTCATGTCAATCATCCAGTCAATGCCTTTCTTATCCACATACAATCAAGTTGCGGAGGTAATTACACAGGCAATAAAATCCAGCTTTGAATTCTGCCTCCTGATGCAGTAATAACAACAGTCGGCCTTTTGATTGCTGCCTGATTACAGTTCAACCGGAGTACACACGTCTTTCTTTGTCCAAAAAAAAATTCAGAATGTTAGATGAAGGAATTGTCCATCTCAAGGTATCACTTCATGATGGCCTTATCTATCTGAATTGAACATTGCTTGTAACAGTCAAAACATGAACATTTATGTCATCTCACACGTAACCTTGTATGAAAACAGAATATTTGATCAAATATGACTTTTTATTGCAAATGTCTATGTCAGCATTGTTGACACAGTTTACTAACTTAGCTCATAATCAATATTACCATATTTCTGTCAACATTAATTTGTATATTTGTAAAGTGAATTTAAGCTTAGATGACAAAATGTAATTTATTTTTTTGTTACTAACATTAATTCAGTTTGGCATAACCTTTGTTAGCCTAGCATACTTCATTATTAACTTGTCCAACATTATTATAAAAATAGCCCAACTACAGCCAAACTAGTAAAAAAAAAAAAATTAATAACAACAAACTAGTAATGTTGTTAATAGATAACCTCATCAAATACTGTTAATTGGCTTCAGTGCCAGTTAGCCAACAAGAATAGTTTAATGTATTTGTCAAACACTGCATACACTGACACAATGACAGAGTCATTGCTTTTCCTTTTTCACCATTGATTTATTTATTTATTTATTTTACTTTTAAGAGCATTGTAAAATCTTTGGACCAATGAATTTAGGATGCAGGTAGTCCTTTTCAAATTGTGAGTGATGGGACACAGCTGCCAGTGAAGAGAAGAACCAGTGACAGGTTCATCATATACCAAAGCAACCACAAAGTATGGAGTGCCAACTTCTTCAGTGAGTTGAGGAGAAAACAGAAGTGTAGAGGCGTTAGATAAACACAAGCTATCATAAAACATTACAGTTTGAGTGATCACAACACACTCTCAGCTCTACCTTCCATCAATTATTATTATTTTTAGAAACAATATTAGATGTTTCTCTGAATGAAAGGGAACATCACCACATCTTTGTGGGTTGAAGCTGCTAATCCTAACCCATTATATATCTGCTCCACCTCCATTTCCACTATTTATTCATTAAATAAGCTCCCCCCCGCCCCCATGCTTCCCTGATGAAGCTTAAAGTTTTCATGGGCTAGAAATAAAAACCAAGACTAGTTATAATGACAAAACTTTTTATATATATATTTGTACACAGGTTCTAAAAAAGGATAGGAAAAGGACAAAACGGAAAATAACATGCTAGACAATTTATAGTCTATAGAATATATGTGTGTATATATACTTATATACATGCAGATTATAACATTTTCAAGTGCTTAAAGAGCAAGAAATTAATTCTCTTAACGCACTCCTCTATATATCATGCTTAAAATATTGTTTATAGGAATTCTAATAAATAAATAAATAAATAAGAGCAATTATACAGGAACTAAGTCAGAAAAGGGCATTTATGTTAATTCAAAGAATTATCTTAATATCTTTTTTCATTAGATATTGGGTGTAATAAATTTTCTGCATCTACATAACATTAACTTTGTCCTGTAATAGCTGCTGAACCCCTGGGCAGAACTTTTAAAATCTCTTAAAAGGGAACAATAACATCAATAACATTTCACATTGCATAGCAGTCATCGCCAATCATGTTATCTGTAAGTGCGAGGGCTGTTCAAGTCAAATCAAGTCTTTTGCTTTAGCAGAATAACAGAACACAGTTTCTTTATATAATCTCCTGCTACTCTAATGCACTTATCCCAGTGTTTCACTAGTGCTTAGATCGCATCAAGGTAAAAGGTTTTCTGTTTTCTGTAGCATGCAAGTAGTGTTCGTGAATAATTATGTGTACGATTCCCACAAACATATTTATTTACGAATAGCCTTCTTTACAACGTTTCACCATTCAAACATTTTACTCCAGTTAATCGTCTTTTCACCATACTGTGCTTGATTATTGTACACTTGCAAGAAAACCTTTATGAGCCATTTATCATTACTAGGATTTATACATTACTTACTAATGAGATATGATCTGATCTTCTACTGAATTTAAAAACAAACACCTCTCACTTGACTGATATGTGTTTTTGTTAATACTGAACATATTGTTTGAACATTCACAGGCGAGGTTTAAAAATGTTTATATTATGTTCATTGGGTTAATATTAATGATATTTTTTAAGGACTGTAGAGCTGCCCTATTATATAAATTGTGATTTAGGTGCTCATCAACACAACAAAACAAATACAGTACTCAGTTTGAATGTGAAAGAGGAATTTCATTACCAGTGCCGGTTGACTTGAACACCCCTTTAACATTTCAATATTTCTTTTTGATCGAATATAGTAATGATATGTTGCATTATATGTAGAAATTTTTTTTTCATAGATGTTCTTATATTTGAAGTTATAGGAGAAACTTGAATGCTAAAAACCCCTATTACATTTATTACATTTTATTTGACTTTTATTATAGGGAAAGGATCAGGTGTACAGAATACTGACATGTACTTATTTCTGTGCTCTTATGTTAACTGTCTCTTAACTTATTAAGATTGATTTTAATTGGAAGAATTGAATTGATTTTAAAGGAAGTGATTCCTTACATAATGTTATTCAGTTATTCAGGAGAAATGTAGTTGAATCAGCATCCAGCTTCATCTCTTTCACAATCTATTTTAGCATATTTGCTTTATTTACTTTTAATATTTATCTTAACTTAATTTAGAATGAACATCTAGATGATTTTTGGCTATAACTGAATTTGCAACAGTGCTGGAAAACAAAATGTGATTCGGTTTGCTTAAGTAAAAGAAATGTTTGGGCTTTATGAGTGTATTCATATTTTTATATTTTATTTGATAAGCCATATTGAGATTTTAATAAAATCTGTCTCTAGAAACCCACTAGTCCAGGTTCGATTCCCGGCCAGGCGCAATTCCTGTGTCTGTGTGCATGGAGTTTGCATGTTCTCCCCGTGCTTGGTGGGTTTCCTCCGGGTACTCCAGTTTCCTCCCACAGT
>JAOVVB010233815.1:0-10076 GCA_028570985.1 Heterobranchus longifilis
AACGAGTGTGATGTGAGTCCATATATGTAGTTTATAAAAACCACACAAATTCAGAGATCAGACCAGAACTGTCCTGGAAAAGATGTTTCACTATATTAACATACTCAGCATAATTTCAGCTATTAAAAAAAAAAAACTATTCAGAGAATAGGAAGATTTAATCTCGTTTGGGATTTTGTTCCACTCCTCTCCACCTGTGTACAGAAATGTGCTTCTCCCTACTTTAGTTTGATGCACTAGCCCTCGTATACAGGCCACAAGTGTCTCCAACAAACTGAAAATACTCAGTGAAATAATTTGGATATAGACCATTTAAAATAATTTGGACATTTTAAAATGTGTGTATGTGTTGATGCATTTACAAACATCATATGTGTCTGTGCAGGTGGAGGTGTTTGACCTGCTGTTTGTGACCAGTGAGAACAGCAGTAAGAAGAGCTACGTGGTGCACTGTGAGGACTGTGCCCGAGCTAAGAGCCCGTCGCTGGCGGGAGTAGTGGTGCTGGAACAGTATCGGACGGAGGAGCTGATGAGAACCTACGACACCTTCACACTGGTCAGTCTCAGTTTCTAATCTTGTACACTAACACACTATCAGTGATGCCAGAGTGGTTTTGAAAAAGGTTCTGAGACGAGACCAGGTACAAACTGGACTCCTCCATATTGCATATTTCATTACATACAAGATACATTTCTTCCATAGTTGGTACATAAATGTGTATTTGGTTAATAAAAACGTTTTTGTGTAGAATCAAATTGTGCACAAATATAATATTGCATATATACTACAATTACAACCAACTGAACTGAATGCAATAAGTAGAAGTAAGGGTACTCATGTCGACAAAAATCAGAAGTGCCAGTACTCAGTACCTGTGAGTACAGGCCCATTTCAGGCACTGGTGATGCATTTTTAATTTTGCTTGCAGCCCTGCATCTTTACACTGTAGAGGAATGACAATATGATATGGATGAAGATAGATAAGATAAACTTTATTTTCTGTCACAAATCAACAGAAATTCTCCTTTGACGAGACTCGGCAGTATTTCTGTACTCACAGGCACTGACACCAGCACTTCTGATTGTTGTCGACATGAGTACCCTTACTTCGTATTGCTTTCAGTTCAGTTGCTTGTTTATTGTAGCATATATGCAATATTATATTTGTGCATAATTTGATTCTACACAAAATAGTTTTTATTGACCAAATATCCATTTATGTACCAACTGTGGAAATGTATGTCGTATGTAATGAAATGCATACAGAAATACATTTGAAGTGGGATGTATTATTATATTATTAAGATATGCATATAAATATAAATATTGACAAGACACATGGAATGATCATGTCATGCAACTGCTGAATTAGGGTACTGTGTATCACATATCATATATGGCAGAAACTTGTTTTAGTCCATTATCTAGAAGTTGTGTTTACTTTACTTTAGTCAGTCAATTTTGTGCTGGCTAAATGTTGTGTTAACCCTCTGAGACCCACATAGACCCATTTTTGTCTTTTTTAGAGGGGGGCAGGTTATATTTAAGGGAGACAGCAGGTCAACAGCCACATAGAAATGATGTACATCATCTGAAAGCTGAGAACCTGAAGATTAATTTAAGATGCAGCTCAGCATTGTGTGTCAAGTGTTTATACTCATAAATCTCTAATAAACATTGTGTTTTGTTTAGGCGGTAGGCGCCTATTCAATTTTGAAGGTTTATAGTGTATAAAGAGCATTATGATGAAGTATATTTGAACATACAAATGTTCTATTATCTCTCATAAGTTGTTGCAGCAATTTTGAGGCTGATACCATTTGTTGTACAAATTTGGTGCACAATTTAACAATTTTTGACCACTCGAGAATTGATAAAAATGGTCAAAAATACCTCATTAAAACACCAAGACCTTGAGGAACACCATAGAAAAATTCATGCTGTGATTTGGTTTTAAAAAACTTTTGACATTTGGAGATTTCTTCCTTTTTTCGGCGATTGAATGGCGAGCACTTCAGTTCTGGAAACTGCTCCAAAACTCCCTGATTGTCAGTATGCATAGGAAAATACACAGTGAGAAAATGATCTCACTACAATAATGTATTAAATGTTGAAGTATAAGTAGTTTCAGACTTTATGCCGACACTGCTCACATAGCAACCCAGACTAGCTTGCAATTGGTGATCCATTACAGTAAATACTTATTTGTGCATTTGTTGTCCCGGTTTACATTATTATTGCATTTTTCTGTAGCTGGGGAGAGTTTTTTGTTGGTGTAATCTTTCTTCTGTCCATACTGGTGAAGAAGAGATCCCTCCCTAAATCAGATCTAATGAAAGTGATGGGTTACAAACTCCACAGTCAGTGAAGTTAACATGACGCTTCAGCTGAGTTACACAAAATCAAGTGCTTATCTTATTAAGTTACAGACTTTCTAGTATGAAAATCATCCTCCAGACAGTATTTTTTTTGTACTGAGCTGTGGTGGAGGAATAGTAACACAGAGGATATTTCATGCCCAAAACAACAATCCCCACATTCAGCTGAACTTCAGAATGCATTTTTCACACAAAACGATGACTGCAGAGTTTGTCCTCCATCACTCACATTAGGAAGAGATCACTGCTGCTATGAGCAGGAGGAATGATTACAGCAACCAAAAACTATTTCAGTGTGCATATAGGTATGTGAATGCTGTTTTAAGGTGGACTTTGAAATGTGAATCTATCCTTTTATGAGATCTAAGACTTGAGCAACAGCAACTAATTTAATTCAGGAAACTACATTGCATCATTTAAATAGATATATTTCCCTTTGTTTGCTTTCCTTTTTGCAAGCAGACTATAAAATCTCCAGTGAACTACAGAGGAAAATTTTTCAAAAGCCTCACAGCTGCATTGGCACACAATCAACTTTCAAAAAGCAGTACTGCTTTAGTGGAATACCTAAAATGCAAATGATAAGTTATAGTATGCATTTTGTGCATATTAGATATATTTTTTTTTATAATTGGTGTTTGATTTCTAATGGCTTCCAAATCATAACTTCACGTACCACACACACACACACACACACACACACACACAGCATTTTCAAGTGGCCAGCTGAGCTCTGTGTCTTCCTCTTTTTCTTCCCCTTCAGGCTCCATCACCCTTTTCAAAGTGAGGACTCCTCCCTGGTGTCTTTCAGCCATAACCAAAACTCTAATGGCAGCACAAATGTTGTCTTCAAGGCAATCTATTCCTGCAAACACTCTTCTGAATCAGCCAATCATGTTTACTCAGTATTGTTTACATCACACAATAAGGTATGGATACTCAGCCAATCCAACTATAGCTCACTGTCTTCCCCATACCAGCTGCTGATTGGACGTGTGTTTTGAAATAGAATGACTAGACTGGTACTTTTCATGAAAAGCATTTCAGATATGTACAAAAATGATGTGAGCACTGCTAGCACTGAAAATCAGGTTATATGTTCAACGGACACTGCTGTGATTCAAAAGCGTCAAGTAGCCGGTTCTGTGTATAAATTCAGGTACTTTTATGCAAATTCAGTAGAACTTTTTTACACCAATCTAGTTATTCTATATGTCCATGAATTTGCTGTGATTCTGTAGTACCAGCAGGGGAATCGCTTCACAGGAGAAGTAGCTGATTGTCACATTTGGCATCGTATTGGTTCCTGTTTTTGTTTGGTATTCAGGTAAACTCTGACTCTGTAATTCCCGTCTGTATACTCTTTGAGGTGCTATTCCAATCTAATTTATTCTCGTTAGATACTTAAAAAAAAGTTTTACCAGCCTAGAAGTACACCACATTGGCCTTGCAAACTGTATTTAGAGGAGAGATAATTAGAGGATTAAACACACAAATAAGGATTTATGTACGTATTAAAAAAAAAAAAAGAAAAAAAAAAAAAGAAAAACTTTTAGCGGTTTCTCTAAAATACGGGTTTACTAGAGGACTAATATAGTTTCATTCTTAGTTGGAAGTCAAGTATGTAGATGGAAATTTTCTTTTTTGTTTTTTCACAAGTCCAGCTAAATAGTTGTTGGTGTGGTTTCTATGATACACCCGGAAAACAGACATAGTGTTGTTTTTTTATTTTTGGAAAGGGAAAACAATCCCAGTTTTATACCTCTTTTGTTGCTATGTTCTTGTTTCTAGATGACAGAGAAAATAAATAATTGTAAATTGTGAATGAATTTATGGGATACACAGTGGTGTGCATAGACCGGGTACAGAGAGGGGGGAGGCGTCATCATTGATGTTGGTGTCAATGAAGTGCCCATTTCAGTCTGAAAAAAGTAATATGTCCAAAGAGACACACAATCATAATCTTATAATGCAAAAGCCAATGAGGCTAAAAAGATAACCAGACTGAATGGCACCTCATTGTTTTCATTCTGCCCCACACATCCCGTCCTGATGAGGCTCCATGCACTGCCAGGGGGTTTAATATACTGTATTTTCAGTTCAACATGTTGAAGAGCACATGAATGTACTCACAACTGTTCACATGCAATGATTTGGTCACATGTTAGGCTTGTTTTCTATCATTTGAATAGAGGTTCAGCATTACTGCTGTAAAAGCATTATAATGAAACCCCCCACAAATGACAACTTTAAGATTTTAGCCCTGCCCTCATTAGTCTGTGTAGCATGGCATCAGCATGAGCTCGCAGATTCGTCTGGTTCCCAGGCTATAGTCTGTGCACACCGTTTATTGTACATAATGTATCTGTTTCAAGGTTTACTAGAAGACTTATGTAGTTTTGTTCTCAATCAAAAATCTAATTTGTATATGGTCAAATTTGTCCACCTCAGTCCTTTGTTTTTGTTGTTGCTGTATTATAATACACCCTAAAAAATATCCTGTTTCACTCTAGTTTAAATTACTGCAATGGGAATTTCTTCCCACTTTTATACCTCTTTTTTTTTGTCAGTTTCTGTTTTTTGGATTACAGAGAAAATGGAAAATTGTAAATTGTGACATTATTTATACTGTAAATGGTTGTTTTCTTGTATATTTATTGCATATCAAAAGGTACTTCACTTGATAAGGGGCTACAAGGTATTTTAAAAATGTAGTATGGTCATAATGTGTGGATAGGGGAAGTGCAATCAGGGGGCAGTTTAATTTTCATGGTGCTAGACCCCTCCTTGCCTCAATGCCCCCTCATTAAACAGCATATAATGATATACAAGCGTAAGTCAGTGATAAAACTCAAACCAACTGGTTGGTGCTTAGAACCATTTCAACACATTTTGCTGGTAACAGAAATGGAATGATGTCTTTGTACTGTATCTAACAGATAAATACAAGATCTTTTAAAATGTTTTTCCATTGTATGAAATTCATAATCTTGTGAGGCATTAGTGGTTTTATGATGAGCATTAGCAGTAGTTGTAATTCTTGACACTTTTGCGGAGACTTTTAGGGATGTGACTTAATGACGCCGAGGTTTTGTTTTTTTTGTGTCTTGTCCTCATTATTAGTATTATTTGAAGGATGTAATAATGCTCTTTTTTCCTCTTGACTTGTTTGATTTATGCTGCACTTATTGTTTAAAAAGAATTCACATAGAAGAAAACCTGAGCCAGACCTGTCTTAAATCCCTTTGTGATTTTTCTGTGACATATTGTATTGTTGTCCAAGAAAATAAAATGTTTTGATAAATTATTTAACAATGAGTCTTTGCCTTTGATTTCCTCAATGTAGTCTCACCAGCTTGATATGAATTCCATCTGTTAACAGCTCTTGGGGAAGTAGAGGGGATGTAAACATGGAATGTGAGCTATTTTTGTTTCCTCTCACTGTTTCTTTGAAAAACTTTTGCTGCACGATCCAATGCAATTTTGTATGTGTTCTGTAAAAGCCATATTCAGCCCCAACTTATGTTAGTTAATAATTAATATCTTTGAGTTTTGAATAAAATGTAAAAACATTACCTTGGACTTTGAGAAACTGGGATGGACATTTTTAATTATAATTTTAAAACTGACATTTTATAGACCAAACCCTTAATCGATGAATCTAGAAAATAATTGGCAGATTAATCTATAATGAAAATAATCGTGAGTTGCAGTCCTACATTTAATAGCTGCCACTACATTTTAGTTGTAAATGTTTTGATTAGATTTGAAAGAGTTTATACAACTTTAAAGCTGGAAGTTTTTCCATCATGTAATCATGTTGAAATGATTCATAAACATAAACTGTTCCTACCAGGGACAGTTACAGATATGAGTTAGTGGTTTTGCAGTAGGTAGACGGTAGACATTCTGTTTTTACATTTTCTTACAATGTGCATACTTTCTTTTTCTTCTACTGCTCTGAGACAAATTTAACACTGATTTCTATCCCCATAATTATCATCAGTCACCTCTTGTTGTTTCTGGGTCATATTTATTTTTTCTGCCAATTCTGGTCCCACTAACCACATCCTCCATATTATTTATGGTCTTGTCGTTCTCAACAAAGTATTCAGGGTAACTTGCATTTCTAGATCAATTTCTAATAATATTATTTTGTCCACTCCATATAACGTTGATATTGGGTTTTTTTTCTCTAGTAATTATTTTATACGTTGTATAGTAAATAGTTTAGAGAATATTATAGATCCATAGTTGGCTAACGAACATCCATGTTTTATAGACGGTTTACGCAAATAAAAAACGTTTTTTTTTTTTTTTATTGATTTGCAAAGTTTTTGCCTTGCAGTTACAGCCTCCCACCAGTAGGGGTGCTGCAGCTCTCTCCTACTCCCAGTGTCCCTGTACACTGCGCGTGCGCGTACCCGTGTAAACCGGAAGCAGATTCAGCGTTTGAAAATCATGTATGTATTTTTACCTTTAACGACTACTCTTAATAACTAAATACCACGAAGGAAGAACAGCTATTCACGGTGGTTTTTGCTTAAACATCGCAGATGTAACCTTAAGTCCCGTCGCTGTATATTCAGGTGTTTCGATACTTTTGGGGAGTTTTACAGACGCCACTGCCCAAGCTAGCGTTAGCTACAGTTAGCTTGCGGCGGCGGCAGCATAAGCTAACCGTTTTGTTATACATCCATGACGCTAACACCAAACGTTACATCTACGGTGTTGGAGCAAAGACCACATACATCCGATGGGTTATTTGTCTTGGCTAACGGTTAGTTAAGTTGGCACGTAGTTAAATTAACGTTACTAGCTAAAGTTGTTATTCACTGCCTTGGCCTGCAGCGTCGACGTTAGCTAATGCTAGCTAATGCTGCCGGCTACAAACAAAACAGTGAGAAAGAAAAACGTTAAAAAGTAATTCATTCAGCTGTCATATTACAAATACATCTAATTAATAAAGGCTGATCATATCTCCTCTGATAAAATAGTTAATTGTAACATCGACACTACAAGCCAAGGCACTGATTCCTCATGACAACTTTAGATAGCTGTTAGATACTTGGCTAACACGATGTCAGATAGGAAGCCATGCTAACGGGAAAAGAGTAGACACGAGAAGGATACAAATGTATACCTATCTAACTCATAGACTGTATAAAGATTTATGCAGTCTATGATCTAAATACCTTTAACTCATTAGAGTGTAGAACAGAGAAACATCACTTTAAAGTTGTTTTGTTAATTTGATTTGATCAAAATGAATTATTTCTGTATTACAGGTGATGATTGAGAAGATAATTTTAATTTGAATAATTTTCTGAATATACAGAAAATAAATACATTTAAAAATTAATAAAAATAAATAAAAGGCAAAATTAAGTAGGAAAGTAAATAAATAGTGGAGTTAATATAATTTTATTTGCTCAAAGTTATTTATTTATGTATTGCAATGATTGAGAAGATAACTCAATGTACATGGACAAAATAAATACATTTAAAAATTAATAAAAAGATTAAAAAAATAAAAGAGAAAATTAACTAGGAAAGTAAATAAATAGTGAAATTAATATATACATTTATCTGCCCAACCTTATTTATTTCTGTATTACAGATAATGATTGAAAAGACAATTTTCTGTACATACAGAAAATAAATACATTTAAAAATTAATAATAAAAAAAGCAGAAATTAACTAGGAAAGTAAATAAATAGTGAAATTAATATAATATGATATAATTTTATTTGCCCAAACTTATTTATTTCTGTATTACAGATGATTTTCTGTATATACAGAAAATAAATAATAATAAAAAAACAGGGTTATCAATAAACAGGGTTATCAATACAAAGATAAATAAAGGAATATAAATGTATCCCATTAACAAATCATTAAGAGGTCTGTGTTTGTGTGACATTGGAGAATCCTCCTCTCTAAATACTCTTACCACATCTCATATTATCTCTGCAGCATTGTGTTTGATTTAGAGCTCAGGTGAACTGACCACAGTCCTGTTTTTTTTGTCTGCAGTTTATACGAGGCTGAAGCAGCAGAATCAAGATGGCTGACAGCCCTCCGGTCACACCCTCATATACAGGAAGCAACGCCGTCAGTGACATCAGACTCCACTCTGTGTTCAGACGATGACTGGGTGAGAAACGTGCAAACACACTCTCTTTTACACTTTAAGGGGCTTTCACACCACCGTGTGGCAGCTCGCCGCCTCCATTCATTTCAGTGGAGGAACACGCGTGTATTTTGCTCTAGAGCTGTCCTTTCTTAGTCTCTTAATCTCTGGTAAACACAAGATTTAAAGTGGTGCTTTTACATGATTCTTTCTGGAGAAAAATCGGTTGGCCAATTTATCGGCCTGATTAATGACATTTTGAGCTAATGGGCATCAGTATCGTGTTTGAGCACATAAAACAACATATCCTGAATGTGATCATAGTCGGGACAAGCCTCATAAATGTCTATGTAATTGCTAAAAAGGTTCCTGAGAGGCATGTAGCGGGGGTCGAGCGAGGTAGAGAGTGAATGAAAGGGCGCTCTCTCTCTCTCTTCACCCACAGCCTGTTAGCGAATAAAAGGCAGTGAATCAAGCGTTATTTTAGCCACTTTCATCATTACTAGAAATAAAACAGTAGCTAGTATCTCATTATCACTATCTTCATTCATAAATTATATCCAGGGACAAAAAAACTGGAAAACAGGAAGTTACAACGAGAGTACAGATAGTCGCTGTATTCAAGATGATACACCGTCTCGTGGCATTGGTGTAAACAGGCAGGTTTCAGAATATTGCAGACTGGCACATTGTAAGTAGTTTCAACTCGTCTCATCACGAATCTTTGGTCTGGACTGGGTTTACATGCAAATGCCTTCTCCAGTTGGGTTTGTTGTTGCATCAGCTCCGACGTAGACCGTTTCTGGATGATGCGTCGCTAAATGGTTGCAGAGGATTAAAATCGATAAAATCGACTTTTTTAACCCAGCCCTAATGCTGTCTATTCAGAACACGGGGGAGCGGTGTACTGTTGAGGCTGAAATGAGTTTCGGTTGTTTGTATATGATGTCACACACGGTTTGATTTGCAGATGGAAGCACTACTAACTACTGGGCAATAATTCAATATCATGTATCGTCTTTCAATGGAATTGTGTTGTGATTAAGTCATATATCAAGGCATCGTGATTAGTCATGGGACGATGTGAAAATTTAACATCATGATTATCCTGGTCAAAATAATTATAATTCACTGTATTATCCTGATCAATGAAAGATGTTTCAAACTCTTAAACTGGCACTAAAACACACTGCAATCACTTTACCTTACATTTTGATTTGTTGGGACTTTTTTCTGTATTATGATTGTTTTTTCATAAAATTGTACGTTTTCTTTCTCAGAACATTGACTTTTTTCTCAAAACATTATGACTTTTCCCCCCAAACTGTACAATCTTTTTTCTCATAAAATCAGGACTTTTTTTCTCAAAATATTAGTCTTTTTTTCTAAAAAACACTAACTTTTTTCTCAAAACATTAGGTTTTTTTTTAAGAAACAAATATTTTTATTGCCCATTAAAATATTTGTAATTTAGTCTATTTATAGAGTAATACATTAATTTGTAAACAAATGTATCAATACCTATTTTTTTATTATACAATAAGTTATTAATTAATGAAATGA
>JAOVVB010233816.1:0-23768 GCA_028570985.1 Heterobranchus longifilis
AATAGCGTGATCCTCCCACGCACTACGTCCTGCCAGTGAAACTCCTCGCTGTCAGGAGAAAAGAAGCGGCTGGAGACTTCACGTGTGTCGGAGGAAGCATGTGCTCGTCTACAGTTCTCTGCAGATCTGCAGAGGGGGCGGAGCAACGACCGGGACAGCTGAGCAGGGGGAATTGGACAAGTACAATTAGGAGGAAAAAAACGGGGGGGAAAATCAAAAAAAGAAAACTGTAATCACATAATAACATAGTGACTAAGCAGCACAATGGCGTTGACAAGGTAATTCACATGTAAAATGAAAAGCAACCACCTGCAGCTCCATACAGAAAGTGGAGCATTACGACAATAGACCGAGAGCGTTTAAAGTGGTTCAGCACACCATATTTTCAGTCCTTTTAATGGCCGCACACTCTGCCCACTGAAGTGAGGCTTTGCATAAATACAATCTGTTAATTAAAAATAAATAAATAAATACAATCTGTAATAAACTGTGTTTAAGTTTTTCTTGAATTCTTTAAACAAATTAAACTATTAATCAGCACTGCATTAAAAGTCTCAATAATATTCCAAGAGACAGACAAACTACTATGAGAAGTAGGATGTAATGATGTGAGTCTGCCCTTGGGAGGTGAGTGGGCATTTGTTGTTTGCTGAGTTTTACTCATCATACTATTAAATCTAGTCTTTGGGCACATGGGACTACTGTTTTTGCTATATACTCAATTATATTTCAGCAAAAAAAATAACACTGTGTGCCCACAGTAGTATGATAAGAAAACGGCTGTATCTCAGAAACTACAAGGAGCACAGTAAAGTATTTGGTATCTATGAACTCATAACAAGTTGAAAATCATATATCAATTTGCACATATATGCCATTTAAAAACATATTTCACGTGGAAAACATTTAATAAACATAACATGCAATTTCTTCAAGTCTTGACTTTGACTATTGATTAAAGTGTGATTTTTCATGTGGTCTAAATATTCCAAATCTGTACTGTTAGACACTTGCCCAAAGTATGTCTGTACCAAATTTCAAGACTTTAGACCAATCAGAACAAATGTTGTGGCATTTTTCCTTATACTAAATATAGTCATTGGGCACAAATGGGTTAATAAAATACTGTCATCAGTGGAGCCCTAATGAAGCTACCATTAGTTAAATGACTACAACATTACATTACATTACAGTTAAACTCCCATGAGATTATCCTTAGCTTAATAAAGCAAATATAAAATGATTTGAATTACGATGAGGTTACAGTTTAGCCGAAACTCCATAATTAACAGCAGGATAAAGAGCATTTCAATAAAGAGGGATAATTTGAAAGTGTATAACAATATCTATAGAGGTTGGCGACAGACTGTGGCGATTAGACCTCATCAGGGAGAGCTTTATTAAATGAAGACAGGAGAGGGCAGGGGCCCCATGAAGTTAGTCAGTCGACAGTCAACTGAATCTCAGGGATATCCTGAAGGTCACGATGGTGATTGTGCAATACTAGGTCTGAAAACAATGTTTGCATTTATATTTAAAGGCCCTGAAGCCCTGTTTTCTCAATGAGCTTTGTGGCCCTCATGTACACACAATGTTCTGCCAAAGTTGGAACAATTTTGGTTATTTTATGCAAGTTTTCTGCATTTTGTCTTACTGGATTAAAGTGGGTGGCGCAGTTGGAAAAAGGTGATGTCATGTTCTTGAGTTAGCAATAAGAATTCAGCAACATTTGATACAGAAATTGATCACGGTCATGGAGTTGTCTGCTCATGTTGCCATGCCACTGCCAATCAATCAGCAGATACACTTTTTGAGTGTTAAACTATTAATTGATAATAGCTAAGGATTTTTTTTTTAAATCAAATTTTAACTTAAATTGCAGCTTATTTGGCCTTTAAGGGAAGAGCATACAGTACAAGTACTGATTATTATAATTATGGTGAAAGGGCATTTCACAGAGTGAAAAGTGGAAATAATGGAGAAGATTAGAAATAGCAGTAATTTACGCATAGTGGAATAAAGTCAAACATCGGATAAGAGATGTTCATTATTGAACATTGGCTAAAACTTCATTTTGGTCAAAAATGTATTTTTGTCAAAGTAAAGTGAAATAAAAATGTTTAAAAAACTACAAATTGATTGATTTCTTCATATTATATTAAGTGGATAGTTTCCTAATAGCACTAGATTCAAGATCATAATTATTATCATACAGTATATTGTTTACTGTAATCAAAAACAAATGTAAGTTAAGGCCTCGTGCCGGCATGTATTATTTTACAGACGATGCAAAGATACTCACCTTAACTTCAGAATAAGGGTCAAAGGTCAAGTTTGAACTCAAGCTTTTTTGTAATAACTTCATTTTTTTTTTTAAACTAAGAATTGTCACATTTCCAATATTATGCCTACAATTCATTTAGCTGGACACCAAAATAACTTTAAAGTCATTTTTTCTCATTTTTACACTTTGCTATGGTCTTTTGCCTTTGTAGGCCAGACACAGTGTCTGACCAGTATCATGCACTCAGAGGTGCATACAAGTTTGAGTCCATACACATTTAGTATCTAACAGCTTATTTGCTCTTATAAACCAACTTACAGCCCACTGAGCTGCACTCTTCGGGGTACATCACAAAGCAAACTGGATTTATCTTGGCAAGTTAGATTTATTTACTGTATTTCACGGAGCAAGCTTACGGCCAGAGGTTCAGCAGATTGTGGGCTGTATTTTGTTCCCATGGGAGAGTGTGGTAGATAAGGCATATGAAAGGAAAATGCCTCCGTATGCTGAGGTGTTGGTGGTATTGGAGCAGCTCGTGTGGAAGGCCAGGCTGTGCCCCATGGAGCTGGATGCAATAGGTCTGTAGTCCACCTGAACAGGAGCAGGTGGATTGGGCATTCAGCAGCAGCAGCAGCAGCAGCAGCAGCAGCGTGAGCCAGAAAAACTGACGAGGAGATTCTCTGACTGGGGCATAAAGTTGCTCGGGCAGGCACCTGTGAAAGCTTGCTGGTGCACTGTTTACCAGCAGTGTGCTTGTTTTATTGATGTAATACATTTGTTTGCCAGTATGTGTTGACTTGCAGCATGCTAGTGGTTATATTGTTTATCACCATGATTGCTTTGGCTGAAAAGACATAACAGCTGAGGATCAAAATAATAAAATCTATGTTCTAACGGAGACAGTGTGATAGTATATAGCGAGTGCAGACACACACTGTTCTCAGGTGTTGGTGAAATTATCTGCTGATATAATGTATTTTCTGAGATACTGAATGGGCTGTTTTCTACTACAGCGGAGGTGTCAGCTGTTGTATTGCTGCTGAGAAGACGGGTCCTGGACAGCAGGCACACACTCTTCTGCCCCAGGTGTGTATGAGCACAGCTATGCAGGCGAAACACATTTCCAATAAAAGCTGTCCAAGACAGAACCTTTGAGAATTTTTTGCTGGAAGCAATTGTGAAGCAGTAAAAACAATACTGCACAACAAAATCAACAATTACAAATCAGACAACATAAGACCATAAACAAGAGTTGGACTAAAGATAGTGTAACAAGAGTCTACAGCCGTGCTCGTGGCTCCGTGAGGCGATAGTACAGATGAGGCTGATGGGCATGGCATTAGTTTTGCAGGTTAGTATTTTCACTTTGAAAACTGACAATATGGTAGCACCAGAGGAAAAATCAGGTAATCACCAAAGTTACTATTGATCCTGCAGGCAATATAAATGTCTGTACAAAGTTTTAGATATTTCAGTCTGGACCATGGTGATGGAGTGAGTGACAGAATAACATTACCATCCACAGAAGCATGTCCATGCATGGCGTGGATAAAATGAATTACTACAAGGAAACTGAATTCACATACCGTTTAGAGTATCTGTCAAGTCAGCTGTCCCTCGTGCCAGAAATAAACCACAAGGTATTACCTGTGAAGATTACCATGAAGTCACTGTACCGTAGTACAACACAGAAATTAATGTAGTAAAAACACACATGAAGTCCACAAAGGTTAGTGAGCACATCATCATTTTGACATCTGACCTGGCTTTCTGTTTGACTGCTCATACTATGGTACAAGGGATTATTACGTTCCATCCTCATCTTTATAAATGTTAATTTTCAGGGAAAACATGAGAATGGCCATGAATATTTTGTTACACCAAAATTGGAAATCTGACATTTTCTCAAAATTTCTCAAACACACAAAAAAAGTCCCCATTCTGAAAACAGTAAAGTATTAAAAGCTAATAAGGCACCTGTAATTTAGGTTTACGGTTTCATAAACTATAATTATGTGTGTATTATAATTATGCTTTCTATCAGAAAATATTGTAATGAATTATACATAAAGAATCCAGTGCTCAAGACTACAATCACCCCCTGACTTTTAGCACAAAGTTTATCTAACTTTAATAACTTCGGAACACACTTCTGTTTTTCTGAGTTTTATGCAAATTAGCCAAAAAATTCAAGAGCTTTCAATGATTAATTATCAATGACCTTTTCGTACTGAAAATAAGGAAGCTGCTGTACACAATGAAATAAAAAATATTAACTTATTTGAATCACTACATTTCCACACCTGCTGTGAAATCCTTTTTATCGCTCACATATTTACTCAGTTTATATTAGAATCTTGAAGCACCTGCTACTCAGTTACCTAATCTACACTCGTTTCATACTTTCTGTGGTTTGTGTACACAACAAAACTAAATTTATATTGAGAGAGAGAAAAGGCAGACACAGAGAAAAAGCCTTAAAGTTGTACAAGTACCATAGCTAGGGCAGTAACAATATGTATAAAAACAGTCTAGGGGAAAATATATGAACACAAACCTATTAATTAAAAACTGACAAGAGCATTTATGTACAGTATTATAACTGAAACAGTATTTTTTATGTTTAATACATGGGAGTATGCACATGAATTTACAGAAAATATACTGTATTACAAGTGAGAGCCTAAATGTGTGGTCAAAAATAAATGCCAGGTAAATTTCTCAGTGATTTACAATGTTTACATTCAGATGCAAAAGAGATGTGAGGTTCTTATACAGCTAAGAAAAAGTATTAAAACACCTATTACACCAGCTGCATATCTAAAGCTTTAGCAGTGCAGCAGGAGCAGCTTAAGCCTTCTGTCAGTTTCTGCATTGGATTCACCCACAATACTACTGTACACTGCAAGACCTCCACTCACACCTCAGTGCAAAATGAGAAAGACTTGAAGTGGAAAAATACAATTTTACCGATTACTCCACTGATTTGCACTTCTGTAAAATTGCTGGATTCACAATGACAGTTTTTGTAAAAAGAAAAGTATCAAAATTGTTGCGGCAGAACTAAAGATACGGCATGGCTGTTTTTATTTTGGTCAAATATTCAGTCGCCTCGAGCCGCGAGCGTCAAGCAGAGATGAGGAGTGGGCTGCAGAGGTCTAGCAACAGACTTTGATGTGTAAATCAGCGCACCTTCCCAACTGTGCCATTAAGTGGCTGGTGTTGACAGCTGTATTGATTAAAATAGAAACGTATCTGTTCTGTCACACACAAGTCAAACTGAGGACTGAATCACAGGAAGTCACCAGTTCTCCTTCTGTGTCCTTCCAACAGTCAGAGACAAGAAAAAATAAGAGGCATTATCAAGAATATAAACCAAGTCCAGCTGCCAGTCGCAGTTTTGAACATGTGGGACACATGCTTTACATTGTGAATACAAACAGAACTACTTCTTTATGTTTAGGCAACAAAACCACTTGGGTAAGTTTAGGATAAAGACCATGGCAACCAAGTCAACATTGTCTTTTGGTTTTGGTTTCACGTGGGACACGACCACCAGTCTCCTGAGTGTTTGTTTGACCCACCACCCCTCCTGCCTGTCCTAAACAGACTTTTTCCGCTCTTAATACTGTTACATGATGTCTGGAGCACTTGCTCTGAGCGTCTAATATTGCAGCGGATGGGTTGACATTGGAGTTAGTTGAAAGCCGTGTTTCTCACACAGACACTAAATGGTGCCTTGTGACACCAAGGGCCGTGACAAAGTGTCGGTATTTGACGAGTTGGGATTGAAACCGGTCTGGGTGGTCGTATATGGGGTAAAGAGCATAACCCCTATCTCTGCCATCGGATGTGAATGGCCTTCTTGATTTTTCTCTGGATGTCCATCAACTCCTAATCAATGACCTTGACCCTTTCTCAGTTCATGCTGTGACTTGTCACAGGCAGCGGACGTGTGTCTTTACCCAGAGTTCTTGCTGTTTCACCAATGTTGTGTTCACTGCAGCTATTAAAAGTGATGTACCCCCCTTGTTTTCCTCTCAGGAGGAAGGATTCTGTCCTTAGGATATAAGCAGATCTCACACTAGAAACTTCCCGCCATATCACCGCCTCTTATCATTTCGGTCATTTATCAATGCATTCATGTAATATATACAAACATGTCTTCCGGTTCTTATAATAGGAACATGTCTTCTGGTTTAAATTCAAACATTTAGACAACAAAACGACTTGGTATGGTTAGTAAAAAAAAACATGGGGATTGTCATTAAAATCCCTGCTTCCCCTGCCACCCAGTCTTTGTGTCTTTTAAACATGGGCCTCATGTCTCATAATTACATGGTATATGTAAGAATTACAGTGCAATACTTTTCGTAGTCATTGCTACAAACAGGAAATGAGACCAGCATTTATTTAGATCACGTGATGACACCTGAACAACTTCCATTTGCTGAAGAAGGCCAGAGGATATGGCCGAAAGCTCTTGCTATAACTGGGTAAGTATTATGCACTACTTATTCGGGTGGTGTGTTTGCTTCACATTTATTCTAAACACACTGTAAGAAAAAAGCGAACACATCATTCAGCTGGAAGCTTTTGTGAACCTCCATAGTCACTGTTTACAATTCACTGTTATGCGATTTAAAGAACAAGGCATTGAGCTGTCACTCCGAAACTAAAGCGCCCAGGGATGAACACAGCGGTGTGACAATATGATCCCACAAAAACATCCCAGGGGAGACAAACACAGAGCAAGAAAGACAGAAAGACTTTGTGGGGTTATACCATAATGTCACTTTCTTTTGCAATGAAATTGTAAGTAGATGTGAATGGGGAGAAAAAGTGAAACGTAAACAGACCACATTACAGTAACATAAATATCTGATTCAATACAATCTACAGTAAGAACAGTGTTTCTCTTTGTGATATAGGCAAATATTTAAATTGAAGATGAGTATCATACCATTGCTCACTGCTTTTCGTCATTGTCTTTTTCGCTCCACTTCCTGGTCAAATCCCCAAAGCGGAGAATGCACCAGCCTAGAAATGTATAGGCCTACTCTCCACTTCATGCATTGCACTCTCATTTACACCTATTCCTCTGTTCGACCCCTCTTAATATCCCATATATCTTAAATCCACATTTGTCATATATTGTACCAATATATGGATTTTTTTTTTATCAAACTGATTTATATACTTTTTGCCAGTTTTTCAATTTTCTAAAACCTGATCAACCACTAAAGGGTTAATCCTCTTAAATAAATCTCAACAGGAGCAGGATGGTAAACATCTTTTGTATGGAGAGCTTCATTCTTGAACCTTTGTATGCTGCTTGTATGCTGCAGGTACTGATAAAATTTGTATTTGGCCAAGCCAAGTTGGCCAGATTTAAAAGAATATGGTGCCTACTGCAGTGAGCTAGGTTATATAATCAACTTTTGTTTAAAGATGTTCCATCTAAACTCTTATATAAATTAAGTTTTTGTGGGTTCTCCAAATTATGAGTGTCTCAAGAAGCAAGAAGTAGCTAGGTGCTGTACTTGGACAAAAATGTATGCACTTAATGATTAACGCTTTTTTTTTCTTCTTAAATTTCTGCTGTGATTGGTGTATTCATCCTTTAATTTACCTAAATTCACCAGACCTCTCACCAATAAAACATTTAACAATAGTGATAGTGTAGAGTGCAACAAAACTGGACTATTTAACAGAAACTTGGCTATATGTAAAGGGTGACGGACAGATTATTGTTTGATTATTATTCATGTTTAACCTACATGTTGAGAACACAGCTCAAAAGCATTCAAGTAATTAGTGAGGTGAGACTTTATAGCATGTATGAAAAACAGCCAGTCTCTAAAACAGGTGAAAGAGACACTTCTAATCATCATAATGTTATGATAAGTGAGCTAATTAGGAAAAATGTATCAACTTTTTGAATTTCTACAAGATGATTAATGATAAATGAGTGTTGTTGCTGCTTGTTGTTCTACTAAACTGAAGCAGTTCAAGTGACACTGCTGACCATTACATCCCCCTTGAGTATGAAAAGGTTTTAAACTAGATCAGAATGTAATGCAACTTCTATTGCCAACATTACATGTGGTGTTCCCCAAGGCTCAAGACTAGGCCCTCTACCTTTTAATGCATTACATGCTTTATCTGAGAGCCACCATCCAATAGTTTTAGGTCAACATATATGTAAACATTATGACCCTGTCAAATAAGACACACAATTAATGCCAACATTGAGCACCATTGCAGGAGCAGTGTGACATTTATGTAATTTCATGAAAGTTCAGATTGCAGAGGATGGGGAACTTTAAGTGACTACAAGCATTTGAGATTGTAATTTCCATTCCTCTATTCCCCTAAATGTATATGTGCTGGGTTGTAATCCAACATATGAAAATTAAATTTTGGTTATTGGTTTATTAGGGATAGTAGTCAGTTTTAACACCAACACAGTTACAAATAATTGAAACCATCAGACATTCTGTGCTGAGACCTGCTTCACAAACACAAAACAGGGATAGTTTGTCTCATATCCTCACTTATTATTTTCAGCGATAACCAGACTTGAGTTACAGATATAACAATCTTTAACCACTGCTTGCTTGCCTGTATGAGACTCTCCACCGAAAAACGCCACTATAGGTTGTTTGTACAAGCAGCAATTACAACCCATATTTGTTTTTATTGTTAGGTGATGTCACTAGTTGCTGTAGTAATTATGAAGCAGTAAGTCATGTAACATAGTATAAGACAGAGAAAGACTGTTTAGGGCAGGCAGTAGGGGTGGTGGATGGTCAAACAAACACAAAACTTTGACCCAGGAGACTGGTGTTTGTGTCCCGTTTGGAAATAAAAGTAAACTGTGAGTCATTTTGACTTTTTGTGGCAAACGGAACTACATCACGTTCTGCGTCACGTGCTTAATTACATCATGTACGTATACAGAGAAATTAAGTTATGTAACTGTTTTTAACCCTTTTTTTCTAACCCTAACCAAGTATGTTTTGCCTAAACATACCCACGTATTTTTTGTGCCTAAACCTAACCAAACTGTGACCATTTCACAACGTTAACAACACTGACAGTTGTTGTTGTTTAGGGATGAGGACTGGGGTCATATGTCCTGCCGCTGCTGGGGGCGTTAATTTAGTAAATGCTTGTATGGGTCATATTAAAGGGTAGGAACAAACAACTTATGTGGTCATATGGTTTGGAGGACTTGTTGGTATATATAGTTTTCACTTATGAGATTTTGTTTTATCAAGATTTATTATATCGAATTACTTTGTATCTATAACACACACAGAGAAACTACTTTGATTTGACAATTTGACAAATTTTGTCAATGTGTTTCACTACATGTATAGAGTCATGTGATGTTTAACTTGAAGTGTTAATGAATAATTAAGTTACCGTGCGTCCCCTTTAGTTTCTGTGGGAAACTACCCATGAAATAGACAAATGATCTCTAGAGACTCAGTCTGCACTGTAGAGAAGATTAACACATTATCTGGATGGAGATGTACATGACTGGGGGCAAATTGCAGAGAGGGTTTGATGGAAACTGCAAACTGTGAAATGATTTTTAGCGTAGTCTCATCAATGTTTATGGTGTTGAAGATGTGAGCAGTGACATTCAGTAGTATACAGGGTGTACTGGAGTGCAGACAAAACTGACACACTGCTTCGTTCCAGTAAGCTGCCTCCTTTTCTAACTCTCGTCTCACCAGCATCTTTAATAACATATTAGCTGTCACACTTAAATAGGTTTAGAATACATTTATGTATGATCACGCTTGAGCTTAAGAAAACACATAGTTTATTTATTTATTTATTTATTTGTGTTTAAATAATAATCCATCTTGCCTTCTTTTCCAGGCTTTAGAGAAAAAAGTTAGTAAACTTTAAACAGCCCTTCCAATTTTTGCTCATCTGAATACCAGAATATTTCAGGTTCACTCATCACACAGCTCACACAATCAGTTTTCCCCCTGAATATTGTTTAATCACCCAACCTCAATGCCCAGTGGAGGAATACCGTCTCTAAAGATCTGTGGCTTAGACAAACAAGATATAACATATGATTCAGGGCCACACTTTCATTTGAATTAATGCTCATATGTCTTTCATTTTGGCTCGGAAAATATATTTGAACATTATCAGCACAAACTATTCCTGTAGATGAAAACTGAGTAAAGCTGTGTGCACACACGCACGAATTCCGAGGTGAAATTTGGTGGTCAAAGTTCAACATAGTTGAATTTGCGTATGTGTGACCGCAGCTTCATGGAGAATTGTTTGATTTGCTCGACATAATCAGCTTCTTATTTATTCTATCCTCTGCCATTTTGATTAGACAATTCCACAGTCGGATCATTTCACATTTTCAATAACAGCCCGTTGTGGATTACGGATTAATTGCATGGTAACCTCAGTTAAGAGAAATTGTCCACTGGAATACATTGGGAAATATATAATAATATCAGGAAAATAAGTCAGTCTTTGCACTGAAAACATCTCACTGTTGCTAAACACATTTTCGGTTGTATCAAGTAAATGTTTACATACGTCACTGTAAACATGTGGTGTTTTGGAGGAAACTGTAGAATTTTCCATTTCGATATCCCTTTCACAACAGGAGGCTCTGTCAGATTGAATGCAGTGCCACTGCTACTACTGTCTGTGCATTTCCAAACAGGTTACACAGCCAGATCTGTAATGAGATGACAACAGTTTGTATGTATAGATTTGTCCTAAATCGAGGAACACAGCAAGTGGTCCAAGGCAGCTTGAGCGCAATGCAGTCTTTCTGCCTCAGCTTCCTCTTAGCTGGCAGATATTGTGAATTATTTTTCTTTTAGAAAACAGGAAAAACTTCTTGCTGTGGCATTTAAGGACAGAACTACAGCAGGAACAATATTTACATCAGTAAGGCTGGACAATAAGGCTGCCTTGCCTTGGACTAAATAGTAGAAACGTAGATCAGTATAATACCAACAACACCGCAAACAGCCTCCAGAATGACCTTAGTTGAATCACCGCCTCTCTTTTTCAAAACTGAACACTAACCTTCATGACAGTAGGATTTATTGCAGGGCTGTTGCATTAACCCCTAACACACTAGCCAGCCAGGAACAGCACTAATCAGTCACAAAAGCTCTCTGAGCTTCTTATTTCTTTCACTTATCGTTTGTCAATGACGCTCAAAACGTAATTTATGACCGTTCTATTTAACGTTGTGAAACGGTCGCGGTTTTGAACATGTGCAGTTTTAAACACCGTCACAGTCATGTGCACAAATATCGATCTTCTGGGTGAAAGTCCTGTGTTTGTTTGACCCATCCACCATCCGCCCGGCCACCCTCAACTGACTTTCTCGGCCTTTATTCAACTGACTTGAGTAAATATAAGGCATAATAATCGGCTTGCACAGACGACCTAGCATTCCTCTTTTGTTGAGCAGTTTTTTTCTCTAACGGAGGAGGTTAAATAAAAGAGGATGGAGCATCAACACTCTCAGCAAGGTTGCTATTTGTCCATGGCACATTTTTGGGCATCAGAGTTCACCAAAAGTTGAACTCAAATGCAAAAAATCTGCATAGATTTACTTTGCCACCATGACTGATTTCACTGATTGCAGAAATTCCTTATGAATGAACTTTGCAGTTTTAAATGAGCATTGACACTGCATTAGTTTTAGCAATATAACAAGTGACTGCACTGTATGTGTGAATAAAACTTAATTATCATATCATATATTCATCATCTGTTCTAATCATTATGAAACACAAATTGGCAACACCAAATGAGACAATGAATCAGCATTATAAAACAATAGTGGTTGTATGGAATTTAAAACTATATCATTTAAGGCATTCTTAACAAAAAGTAACTCCCTTTATTTGAGCTGACTGACTTCTTTAGTCTGTTATTTGAATTTGATTGGCCCCAATGACATCTCTTCCTCAGAGTCTTCCTTTTCATCTTGCCCTTTCCCACTAAAGACGACAATGTGGAGAATGCAGGGAGCTGTAATGACTGCAGGGACTTATTTGATGTCTTCTATTGGAAGGTACTTGGCCTCTCTACTTTTCTGCTCTTTGGAGAGGCCTAAATGTCCGTTCAATGACGAGCTGAGCTGTGGATGGCAGTGCATCTTTTTTGTCTCTGGGTTTAGTGCCTATATTTTCCCTGAAAAGCGTGATAAGGAATGCCCTGGGTGAATGTGCAGTCTCCAGGCATTCCGTAATATGATGAATTTCAAGCACTATCCCTAAAAATGGACATAGAGAAAAGGCATGCAGTATTGCTTTTGATGGAAAATGGGATGAGATGTGTGAATTCAAAAAAGAAATTGGACAGAAAGAACAAGTGCCACTGGTGATAGCTGAATGAGGGGAATGCATTTTTGTGAGAGAATAAGGTGTTTCATAAATCCGCCCATCCATCTATCCATTCATCCATTTTCAGTCGCTTATCTGGCTCAGACTAAAGAGAGTAGTCCATATGTGCTATTCCCCTGTTCCTGTTCCAATGACCATGTTTGAGTTTCGAACAACATTCTTTATAAGTGCTGTGCTGTTCCGCACTCAGTTTTGCATGTCCATAACTTCACATCAGCACATGAAAGCAGCACACAAAGTCAAAATTATTATTATTATTTTCCTATTATTTATTATTAACCCTAACCCCCTAACCCTAATCCTTTAATACTCTGTATCAGTATCATCCATATCCTATGGTACAGAAACATTTTAGCAAACCTTTCGGATTCCAATTGACCATTAATGCACTGCATACTTCTATTAGTCCACATTTAAATCCAAAAGCAGTTCTGAATATTTTTTCTGTTACCGGTGCTCCACCGCATGTGTAGGGTGTAGATCCATAGACTGTACACAAAGATGGACGACGCATCTCCACTTCCTCCCACTGTACAAAAGTGAAGCCACAATATCCCAGATGCGGGTGCTGCCATCTTGTAATTTTGGAACCAGAGTCTGTGCAGTAGTGATCGGGCGGTGGAGCCGCTGTATCGTACACAACCGCCCGACCAATCACGAGTCAATCATAGCTGTCAATCATGGCATTTCACCCAAAGTTTATAGCATCAAATAACTAATTAAAACGTATAATTATAACATATTAGGAGAAGAAAAAGACCCTTGAACAAACATCAGTGTGATAAGAACGACCTAAAATGACAGAAACCATCTTTGAGAAAAATATATTTGACGTGTACTTTAATTTGTTCCATCCACTAACATGGAGGGGCGGGGTTTATGACTCAGCCACCAGGGGGCAATCGAGATGTTTTGGCTTCACTTTTGGAGAGCTGTCATGTCGTCCATCGTTTTTGGAGAAAAAAAATGCGATGGTTGTTTTCCTGAGTGGTACCACACTGGTGCCATTCGATCAGTATTTACATCACGCAGTAATCCTAGTGTATTTCATACATTTTAGAAACACTGTGAAAACTTCTCGAAACTCAACTCTTTTTTTAAAAAGTTTAATACATCTGCAGGTGTGATACAGTATGCGGTGTGCCACACACAGGGATGTGCCTGCAGCACCCACTGATAATTGGCCATAATGTCTAATTATCTAGACCACCAACCTGTCACTATTTGAAACAAAACTTACACAGAGAGAAGACTTATTCTCACTTGTGATTTCTGTCTGTCATTACAGCTCCGGGCTGTTGAAAAGGTCTCAGAAAAAGTATTGCTCGAATAGAGTGGGAAAACTGTTTTGTCTTTAATTACAGTGGTAACAAGGTGATCTCACTTCTGACTACACACTCCACCACTGCAGGCACAGGAAGGCCCTCAAGAGAAGAGTAAGAGCCACGCTGTTGTTATCCTTCAGTAATTCAACTCTAATAACACCACTGACAACTAAAGTGTTACAAAAATACCCGACAGATTCAAAGAGGAATCTTTTCAGCTAGTTTATGTCTGTGCTGCCAAAGATATGGGCATCAACTGTGCGAGCTATTCCCACATGCCCTGTCCCATTAACCTATCCCATCATGGTGGAGTCTGTAATGCTGCTAATGTGTATTTAGCTGTAGGCTGTTTGAAATAAACATGTGCTACTGCTATATTTGTCTCCTTCTCCTGAGAAGGGGGAAAAAAAGACAGTCATTATCTAAAGGAATGTGTTGACACATAAATGTACATAGAGCTGAAATGATGTAGTGCCGCTGTTTATGCTAACTACAATTAACATGAGTACAAGCTGTGTATCATATATGATGTTGCATGTCTGTTTTCATAATTTTGTTGTTCATTATGTTATAAATGAAGGGCATTAGCTGAAGTATCTGGTAGAGTAACTCTTCAGCTACACTGTAATTACCACACATGACCTTTGTACATCTCATTTTAAATAACCCAAACAACTGATTTGAAGAGAAGCTGATTAATGAAGGCAACGCTCTGCAGCACAACCACTGGCTAACCCATATCCTCAGTTCCGATCTCAGCAATTATTTCTTATTAAAATCAAAGGAAATCCCATTCTGCATCGTTATTGCGTGACTTGACGTCAGACAGTGTTTTGGCTTCAGTTGGTGGCATCTGTGGAGCACATCATCAAACCTTGATGATGCTCAAAATAATGATGGTCTTTAAATCCCTTCCCTAAGAATAACTGTAAGTGGCTCTCAGACACCCAGGGATACTTGAAATCACTGACAGAAAGCTTGAGTTTTGATGAATATGCGTGAGAAAGGCATTCAATAAAAGCACACTTTTGGGGTTTAATAAAGCAATAAAGCAGTGTTCATCAGTGTGTGGTTCAGAAAGTGAATTGATGGGTTTAGATGTTCTTCATAGTCATCATAAGCAGTAGGTGATTTGAGGAGGGGTGCCATCGCTCTTGTTAGCAAAATGACCAAAATGCATGCAATGCTCCTGTTAACCATCCTCTAGTAGCAGAGAGAGTTCAGGGCAGAGAGGGTTTTTAGTTGAATATGTCTAGCCTGTCTGACTCATTGATCCTTTATCTGACTGAGGTTTGTGTGACCATGGGTCTGAAATATCAGCAGCCTAATTCTGCTGTGTATTGATAAATCCATGGTGCGGTCCATGGTGCTGAAGTAACAGACAGATTTGTAATTGCACCTTCTTCTCTGTCAGTTTTGTCTTGGATCTACCATTTTTCCTCAAATTTCCTTTATTTACCTCAGCTGCAGAGGCTTTATTTGAAGCAGGCTTGTATTAGAAGGCAGGCCTGTATTTCTAATTCCCGCTGTTTGTTTGGACAATAACACTTTAGATGAGTAATCCAACAACAAGGTGTTGAAAATACCATGATTATATTGTTGAATTTATTAAATTAAAAGCAACGGAAATATAAATTATGCTTAGTTGGCATGCATGCATGCAAATATGACAGCCACCAGGAGTCCACACTTGTTTTCCCCCGGCCATTATTTGAGGCAGACTTTTAATTGTTTGTGTCGATCACGTCCCCAGGCCATTATTCGAGAGCCAGCTTCTATTTTTCCCGGCCACTATTTGAGGATGAAGGATGAAGAAATGAAGGAATCATCTACTGATTATAAGCAACATTATCATTACATGACTCTATCTCCACACCGAGTAAGGATGTGTTGAAGTCCATATTGATAACACATGTAGCACTGATGCAGTAAAAACCTGATAATACAATCACATTAAATTCTCATATATATCATAATTGCACATTTAAATAAAAGCTGGTGCGTGTGGTTTGTCTTCTTTAATAGTTGAGAAGTTATGGTACATTTAATGTGTGTTTTAGTGCCGTTTCAAGGGTTTTTGTTGATTATCGGGATAATATCGTGAATCGCAATTATTTTGGCCAGTATAATCGTGACATGGAATTTTCATATCATCCCATGCTGTACGCAACAACATGCCTGATTGGAGTTCGGCTGAGGACCTTTGTTGCATCTCTCTCTCCCTTGTTTTTCTGGGCTTAAAATACCCAAAAAATAATTAGAAAAAAATACAAACACAGTCAGACTTCACACGCACAGTCAGTGCCTGTTGCAGTGTAGTTACAGCTAATGTCCTCTGTGCCTGCATTGGCTGTGAGAAGAGAACAAGCACAGACTGCAACACTCCAGTGGTCAAATTCATGCCAAAAAATTGGAAAACACCTTTATTTGCCTCTTACGGTAGTGAGCCTCCAAAGAATCGGCCTTGGCTGAGCTCTGTCAATCGTCCCGCCAGCAGACACCTGCCTGCGAGCTCCCTTATCCCAGCCTGGCTCCAGAATGAGCCCACACTCTCCTCAGTATGCTTCATCTTTGGCCCCTCCTCACATGAGAGCCAATAAATTGCTCACTGTGGACCAAGAGCTTAATGCTCCTCACACTACAGCTCTCAGGGTCATGGGGGCACAGAAACCGTCTCCACTGAGATAAAGTGGCAATTCCAGGTCGGGGTTTTATAATTTTTTTGTAAATCCCTTGAGTTTTTCTTGCCTTCATGTGGAGAAAGAGGGTTTAAAAATGGTGGTTAAGCTAAAGAGCGTAAAGAACGCTGTAGGCGATCCAAATCTCCTTTTCTTGGTGATTTTATACAACCTGCTTTGACCCAGATCTGGGGAATATGGTGGTGTAAGAAATGTGCTCTACTGCTCGGGAGGTGTGGACTTTAAAAACTACTGTTAAAAAAAAAAGTTTAAAAAGTTAAAATTTACACAGAAATGTGCAGACCAGTGAGCCTGCTCTATTATAACATTGTAAATGGCATTTCCGTGCCTAAAATGCAACACCGCATTTTTCATTTTTTTGACTCACAAAAATGTGTGTCGCAAGCAGGAATGATGTCAGCCTTTGTTTGGAAGGTGGAGAGAGATTAGAGGTGGCCTCTCATGACAAAGGTAACATCCGATCCTGTTAACCCTCCTGCAATTTGTCCACCGCGTTGAGAGAGGTTCAAAGGCCGATGAGACAATAACAACAGAACCTGCTAAAAGAAGATTGTTAATCATTATGTTTTCCTCACCTGTGAACCCAAAAGTGATGAAATGAAAATGAATAAATGATGTTTTGGTTGAACTCTCCTCGCCGTCTGTGTATGTGTCCATCCCTGCAGTTGTCCCACAGCACTGTTAATTGTTTGACACAAATTTGAAAAAAATGTGGGTGTTAACAGCACCGAAATCACACGAAAGCTGTGTGTGAAAGAAAACAGCATGGATGACACAATACTGCAGCTGGGTACAGTGCCACTGCTGGGTAGTAAATAAAGCCTAAAACCCCCTGTGGAGGTGATTCATGGTGTTGCATACTCTCAGTGGCTGTTACTCAAAATATTTCAGACATTTTCCATTTAGAAAAGCACAAATGATGTTCAAACAAATTTTTAAAGCAATAAATGAAGCCGATCCCGGCACAGCGATGTTATCAATACACAGTACAAAGCTGACAGAACCATTTGAGATATTTCACTTTATGCATAGTTGCTGATTATATGGAGTCACACCAAGGGTAACCATGTATTTCCCTGCACCCTTACTATTTTAAGAACAAAGGTGTCATTTTTATTAAGCCTCAAGAGCAAATATTTTAGTGCACAGTCTGGACAAAGGCAACACAACATCAAAAAGGCCAATGCAATGTTCAAAATGTCTGTGGCATTTGTGATGTGCACTGATACTGATAACACGGTTAGCAATAGATGTGACCTTAAAATTTGTATTATATGTTGATATGCTTGTGTGTGTGTGTGCGCGTGCGTGCGTGCGTGCGTGCGTGCGTGCGTGCATGTGTGTTGCATCCTGTGTGGAAGGCCGTTAACATTTTTCAACACAATATCTTACTTTCTTTTTTGAACAGACGCTTTCTAAGCTTGCTCGCTTTAGTTGCTGCATAGTGCAAACACAATGCAACATCTGCAGTGTTGAAATTCCAAGTTACATTAATTCTGAGGTCTAACAGACAAAATGTCATTATTTTTGTTATTCTTTACTTTTAATGACTTTGCAATTAATACCTTCACAGACTTCAGTATGATTATCAACTGATCAGTCTAATTCAACACAGACTGTGTCAGATGTTTTGAAGACTGTTTGTGTCATTGTGTTGGATTGCATTACATTATAGGACATGTGCTGCCATGCATACAGTACACCTGCTGTACTGGTTTTGAGACTTTAAAAGTTTTGGCAGCAGAGAAATACCTGAGATCTGTAAACTTTTAAATACCCACAGCATATGGGTAGTAGATTAAGCATATTCTTTACAGTTAGCTGTTAAATCTCATTTTAAGATTAGTGCAGCATATGGTCATGTAGACCTAATATACAACCTTCTCCCATTTTATTTCAGTGGCAAATATTTTCTGCATTGATTCTAGTATATTATTATGAATTCAGGTTACAGCATTTAGAGAGCGCTGTGTATATTCTATAAAGACTTTTATTACTTAAGGATGTGCTCCCTGGAAAACCATCAGTCTGTGTTTTGCTCAACCAAACCTTCTCCCCTCTCCCCAAATTAGCAGACGCTGGCTGCAGGATGGAAGGTCAAAGAGAGAGATTAATTTTCTCCTCTTATAAACTTGCCACATACATTGCAACTCTAAACATTGACATTTTATGATGTCATTTCTTAAGGCCATGTCATGAGCCCTAATTAATTAATTTCCGCAATGGGTTAACTTGGGCGCTTGGCTCTTGGCCCCTTATGTAGAAGAGATTAACAAAATGATTGATTTTGACAAAAGCGCAGTGACTACATGATTATTTTAGTTGGAAACCAGAGAAGTATGTTTTGCTTCTGTGACTCGCAATGTATATTTATTATATTCAAAATGGTTTAGATTTAGATTTATTTTTTCAGTGCACAGTGTGCGGTCGGTCGACCTGTAGCCCTGTCTGAGACTGCAGTCGGACTACCAGATGGTTCTCATAGCTCAGGGAAGCAGCTGTGTGCTGCTCCTTATCGGAGGTGAGGAAGTTAACTAGATGTACATTTGCCAAAACAACCAGTTTGTCTTCAGCCTTGAAGAAAATGCTGTTAGATTACATTTCTGATAAAGCATAAATCGGTATGTTTTGTAGCGTAGTAGGGGCTCATTGTTGCCCCTTGTGGCCGTTGGGGGACAAATGGGAGCTTCCACCAACCATCATGTATCAGTAGGTGTTTTGCACCCTCTGACCACAGGGGGCAGTAACGAGCACAGTGTGGCTTGGCGCACCACAATGAGGCGAAGGAGACGCCACACTTGAAAATGGACTCGGACAAGCAATAAAGAGGTTAGGTCTATGCTTTATTGGAATTGTTTATGTAATATATTATACTTTTACAAGAGGAAAGACTAAGCATGAGGACTAAGTGGTTGGTCAACACTCAACTTGTCAAATACTGCCGCTTGGTCAGTGGCCCTATGCTTCAAACTATGACGTAGGTTTACTTTGTTTTTAGCTTTATTTAAGTTAGGTTTAGGCAACAAAAATACTAGGCTTTGGAAAAGATTGTGGTTTGGGTTAAAATGACGTTGACTTTTGGTTTCACATGGTACACGGCCTCCTGGGTGAAAGTCTGTGTTTGTTTCACCCCATCTGTCCACCCTGACCTCCTCCCTACACAGTTTATACTACAGCAGTTGCTCTGTCTAATAATGACATGGGTGGGTTTACAGTGAAGATACTTGAAAGTCTGTTGCATCTCATACAGACACTAAAGGCCTCAGTGTGTCTATATCAGACGCCAAGGGCCACTGACCAAGTGTCACTATTTGACAAGTTTGGAGTGAGAACGGGTTGGGTTGGTTTTGCAAAACTATGGTCCATAGTGGGCCAACTTCAAGTCATTATAATCTCTAGCCAGCAAAAAAAAGCTGATATAAATTCCAGTCATATACAGAAAATTAACATCAGTTTGCAAAATAAGTTGTCACAGTGCTTATAGTACTGATGCCAGATGTTAGTTCTGGACGACAACGTTGTCTCATACATCTCTGTGATCTGAGCTTTCGTGTCAACTCGGGCAACTCGAGTGCAACAATATTTAAAAAGTTGTCAAGAGTATCATATAGTGGTTGTCAGTGCAACCATCCAAGAGGGAGACAGAGGGAAAGACAGAGTGACCAGATGCAACCAGGCAGGCTGTAGTATTGTCAAATTGTACATATAATTGGTATTTCAGGAGGGACTCACTTGACAGTGTCTGCCAAGTGAAAGAAAACAGTGTCAGTGTATCATATGGTGGCTGTCTCTCAAGAGAGGAGAGAAGACTGCACTGGTCACGATTAAGCAATATTTTAACACGGTGACTTGCTATCATTTCAAAGCCTTCCTATGTTGCTCATTGAGTTGTGCAAATTAACTTTAAATTTGGGACTGTTATTATATTTATTTGAAATCATTCTGTTAGCTTGCAGAAGATGACAATTAATACTAATTATATCATGGTCTGGGTGAATACTCAATTCTGATTGGCTGCAGGGTGTCTGTTGAAATGTGTTAATGGATACTTACTAAGTAGTTCCGGTCTGTTCACTGTTCTAAATCAGTGCGCTAAATGAGTAACCATAGCAACAGAGACACAGTCAAAACCTCCGTTTACAGTTTATTGCAACACGTTAACAAGCTTACATCTTATTTACACTCTGAACGCCACAGTACACTGCCCCTCTGATCTTACTGATATCACATCGTCTCACGTCCCATTCGCTGTTCAACTAAACGCTACTTCAGTCTGCGTCTGTCTGACACAACACTACACATGAATTTCTTTGTGGAAAATGGATATTGATTTGGAGACAATGACATGACTGGATAGCTAGATAGTCTTGTTGTTAAACTATACTCACTGACTGTCAACCGTACGCAATGTTATTGACTTTGAATCTTGCTAGCATAACGTTAGCTCTCTGGCTAACAGCTGAGCCGTAGTTGCCCGATATAATCAGACAGAATTTTTAAACTCTGTTTACATCTTCAGTCTAAGTTCTAAGATTCTAAGTTCTGGACCCAGACAAGAGCCGAAGGTGAGCTGAGCAGACTAGAAATATCTCCCGTTGTCAAGTAGTATCTAAGGTTCGTCCTATTTACTGGAGGAGTGAACAATGTTTCCATTGCATAGGGGATTGTAATGAATCTATCTAACAGGTGTTACCAGGGAAACGTTATTTTTTTCCTTTGCCAAGTGACCATGGTATAGGCGGGTTAATGACCTTTGAGGTGTCCATAATCAGGTTTTAATGGACTCCAGCGGAGGCAACTGTCCACTTCTGGCCTCCCTGTCATTCATTAAAACCTAATAATGGACACCTCGTCGGCCGTTAAACCTTATTTAAATTATGCTGGGCATGGGCAGTATGGTGCTGTGTGATGGAATCATAGCCTCTTTTAACTCTCTCTTGCTCGGGATTAAGAAAAATATATGAAATACAATAAAAGTGATACGACGTATGTATTTGAAAATCAGAAACATTTGAAAATGTCTTGGATTTTTAATGTATATGCAATTAATACAGTCTCTTGTGCTACTGAATTGCTACTATTCGATGTTATTCAACACTATGGAACAGAGTTGCTCAGTGATAGCAGGATGGCTGATCTCAGAGCTGCTGGAGACTTAGAAGTAATAGTGTACGGGCCAGAAACACTGACATTGTGCTGTAATTTTCATCCCATCTTGTCCTGATCCTCAACCGGTCTTGTCTAAAGTGATAGTGATATCTACCAATCAACGTGAGTGCTCAGTCCTGGGCAGGTGACCTCAAGCAAATACAATCTGACCTTTTGTTGAAATCTCATAGGATACCGAGCCACTGGGTGGGGGATTGCTTGTTCTCCACCACAGTAGGACAACTAAAATAGGACAAATGCTACGCATGGAGAGGTGGAGGTGTCTGCATCACCAGAGATAATGCTGATCCCAATGAGAATCAACAGCCCACTCTACCAGCTATCAACCACATTCTGCTTATTATTCTGCTCCGCTGGTATGTCTGCTTTGGTCAGTTCAGCTCTCACCAACCATCCATATGAAAGCTCTAACCAGACTTCTCTTGTGCACAAGAATACACAAGCCAAATGCAAGTTTAGCACCCACCAAGCAATGGTAAATGACCTACAAACACCCAAAGTAAAGCAGTGGATTAGTGCAGAAAGTCAAACATCAACAGTCAACGTTTTCTCACAACAGAAATCAAGTGAATATTGTTTAACAGGTTGAGAAAAAGAGGCCTCTAATGGGATGACTAGTTAGAAGAGCAATAGGCGAATTGAGGGGGGATGTCATCCCCGTTGTTAATCTGATCCCGGGCAACATGTTTTTCAGAGGTTGTAGCGGGCTTCGTTTTAAAGTGAGAGTGAAGATATTGGTATCATATGAAACTATACGACCGATGGAATCCATTGGTACCATGCAAAATTATCGGGAAGGGTTCTAAACAATGCTCCAAAGTTAGGCTAAATTTTGGCGAGGGAAAAACTGGCATGGCCATTTTCAAAGGGGTCCCTTGACCTCTGACCTCAGGATATCTAAATGGGTTCTGTGGGTACCCACAAGTCTCCCCTTTACAGACATGCTGACTTTATGCTAATCCCATGCAGTCTGGGGCAAAAACCATGCAGCTTTTCTCAAGTAGTACAAATGTGTTATTCTCGCCTATTCTAAACTGGTGTATTTGAATATTTCTGCATACTTGGATCCCTAAACCGGCTTGAAATTATATATAAATTGGGTGACTGGGAAGCTAAGACTCTTGTGGATTCAATGAGCCCAATTATATTCATGTGTGATGATTGCATTGCATTGTAGTGACCATAGCTCTGAAATATCAGTAGCCCAATTGTAAATAAATCCATGGCACTGTCCATGGTGGTGAAGTAGCAGACGGATTAGTAATTGCGACTTTTTCTCGGAGGCCCTCTCTTTTGTCAGGGCAGTTCGCTAGTCGCCTATTCCAACAAATCGCCTACTGCATAAGAGCTTTGATAAGCCAACAAGTTAACAAGCCTCCAAATTAAATGACAAATGACAAATAATGTTTCTCGTCCATAGCCTGTAGAATGACACATACAAAAACGCCTCGGTTAGGTTTAGAGGAAGATCCTGATTAGAACTTGAATGTGAACAACTGTTGTGGGGCACTTGATGAAACGATTAATTGTGAGGGAAATATGTGGTCGTCTTTACAGATAATTTGCTGCAGGAAATGTGATTACACAATGTACAATGTTTCTACATCATTACCACCATTAAAAGCAATTTGTATTCACTGGAGAGAAATAGGCATTCACCTTCTCTTTTGTCCCTGTTCTTTTCTTTTGTTGCCCTCTGATTTAGTATCAAGTGAGGTAGAACATCCTTTGAATTGTTTAAACAACAATTGCACACACACACACACACACACGCACATACACACACACACACACACATACACACACACACATACAAGCACACACACACACACACACACACACACACACACAAACACACACACAAACAAAC